>PISX010013735.1:0-55530 GCA_004024625.1 Mellivora capensis | reverse complement strand
TTTCCCTTTCCCCTCCCTCCCTCCCTTCTTTCTTTCTTCATCCACCCACCCTTCAAACAATAATTGAGCACCAACTTTGTGCCTGACACATTGCTGGGTGCTGGGGATAGTGATAAACAAAACCCACTTGATCTATGTGATCTATCTTCTGCTCCCCAACAGGAACCACTGTGATGGTGATTAACAAGTGGACAAAGGAATGAATAATTTAAAAGTATGCCCTCCCCCAAGCAATAAGTAGGAAGGAGGGGGAGAGCCTGGGGTGGCATCTCTGGTTGGGTGGGGGTATTTTAGCTGAGTCTGGAAGGATGGCGAGCCCCTGTGAGGGTGGAGATGGGGGATGTTCCAAGCCAAGGAACCAATGCACACAGAGAATGACTGATTTGAGAATCTGGCTTCATACATTTTAATTTATGGATTGTCTATAAAGAACTGTTTGTGTGGCACTCTTAAGAGCTTGGCAGTGACTCTTACTCTCCTCCTCTTTCCTTCTCTTCCCCTCTCTTCACCTTGTTGGGGGCACTCTCTCTTCGGCCAAAAAACCCCCTCCGGCTGTCACTCCCACACCCCACCATCACCTTGCTGCTTTCAGCTCTGAGCCTGACAGCATCTTGGCTGCTGCTGCCTTCACCTGCCTTGCCTCAGGGGCGCCTGGATTCGCTAGTGAGAGAGAAGTTCCTGCATCTCATCAGCTGCTTCCACCGGGACTCCAGTCTGGTGGCTTCACCATCAGCACCACGCTTGCTGTCATGCTTATGGTGATGTTCAGTGTCCAGGCCTGTTGCCAACATTCCTAGCCATGCCCCTTCTTTCTTGCACCCCTCCTGCCTGTCCTTGTCCTCTTTCTCCTATAACCTGTCATAGGTGGCCATTCTCTTCCTTCTCCTCCTATAGACACTACAATGGCATCCCTGCTCTGTGAGGCTCCTGGGGGAACCCCAAACAAGGAAGAACCTGACCATCCCCAACATGTTATGGTAGAAGGATTAGGGACCCTGGAGGCAGACCCGGCTTCACTGAATGGACAAATCCCTCAGCTTTAAATCATTACAGTTGGTCCATGATTATTGTGAGGATTATGGAAAAAATGGATGGGATCATGCCTGGCATCTAGTAGGTGCTTAGTGAAAGGGCAGTTTTTCCTCTTTCTCCACCGACATGGACCTTGTCACTGATAAAGAAGAAACAGCACACCATCGCCTGCCTGCACACACACTGCGCTTGTCCTGCTCTTTGGCACCTCTACGCCTGAGGAAGGGTTTTGGAAATGACTCTAGCACTGCTCCCCATGCCAGTTAACAGTTTTGAGCTAATGCTTCCCAATATATATTTTTAATAACACAAGTAATACACGAATATATTCTTGTTTGTAAAAAGCACAAACAATGATGAAAGGGAACATTCTCAACCACCCTCTCCAATCCCAGTTTTTTCTCAGCAGCAACTACTATCAACAGTTTAGTCTGAAGTATAACCTTCTGAACTAAAAGACATGTTTACATAATACGTGTGGTTTTGCTTTGTGTTTTTATTTTTTAAGAAACTGGTATCATCGTGTATAATTACACTGCTGTTTGCTGTTTCACTTACTACGTGCTTTCCTTTCCTAAACTATTTTTAATGTTTTGTTATGGAAAAATTTATTCATTATTTTAAGATTTTGTTTTATTTTTTTTAAAGATTGAGTGTGTGTGTGTGCACGTGCACGTGCACATGCACATGCATGAGCAAGAGGAAGGGCAAAGGGGGAGGGAGAGAGAATCTCAAGCAGACTCCCCACTGAGCACGGAGCCCAACCTGAAGCTCGATCCCATGACCCTGTGATCATGATCTGAGCTGGAATCAAGAGTTGGTTGCTTAACTGACTGAGCCACCCAGATGCCCCTTAAGATTTTATTTTTATTTTTAAAAACTACTTTATTTATTAGAGAGAGAGAAAGAAAGAGAGAGAGAGAGATTGTACAAGCAGGTGGGGAGGAGCGGAGGGAAAGAGAGAAGCAGACTACCTGTCAAGCAGGGAGCCCGATGTGAGGCTCGATCCCAGGACTGCAGCATCATGACCTGGGCTGAAGGCAGATGCTTAACTGACTGACCCACCCAGGTGCCCCTTTAGATTTTATTTTTAAGTGTCTCTACACACAGTGTGGGGCTTGAACCCATAACCCTGAGATCAAGAGTCACACCTTCCACCCACTGAGCCAGCGAGGCACTCCTTATTATGGAAATTTTAAATACACGCAAAAGTAGACAAAATAATGTAATGAGCCCGTATGTACCCACTCTTCGGCTTCAGCAACTATCACCTCACCTAGTCTGGAACATCTAACCCCACTTCCTTTCTTCTGTTTTACTATTTCAAAGCAAAAGCAAGATATAGCATTCCAACCATAAATATTTTATTATGTGTCTCTGAAAGATAAGGTTTATTAAAAATATAAACAATTCTATTGTCACACTTAAAAATTAATAATTCCTTAATATCAAGTTTTATCTAGCTGAAGACATTATTTATTTCAATTGGATTCTGTTAAGATCCACACATTGCAATTGGTTGATCTATCTTTTACCTTTTTTTAGCCTGTAGGTTTCCCCTTCTTATCCTTCTCCCCCACGCCTCAATCTCCTTCCTTTGCCATTTACTTCTTGAAAGCTCTACATTTTTGCCTGCTGCATAGTATTTCCCAGGAGGGCATCATCATGATTTACTTTACTATCCCACTGTTGATGTTCGAATGAACATCTTAGTGTAAGCTTTTTGTGCAAATATGCTAACATTTCTCTAGGATAGCTACAATGAAGTGGATATGCAAAGTTGAAGGTCATGCAGACAGTGTTTGACTGAACCATAAAACTTTGTATAGGTTCAAGATTGTCAAATATTGGCAGTCTCATCTGGTTTGACCTAATACATTTTAATTGAAATTGCGCAATCACTTTTAAACATACAGTATCAATTTGCCCTCCTCCCGATGGTTTATAATTGTACCCCTTTCCCTAAGCGTCACCACAATTAAAATGACCAGTATTTCAAGTGTTCTATGAATCAGATGGGGGAGAGAATGGAATGATTGTGCTCATCAGTGACTCTCAAGAGCCATGTGGCTGTGCAGTCTGGGGACACTTCTTCTCTAGGAGCTAGACCCCCAGGGCGCAGACCCCACAAGATGGGCAGCATTGCTGTTGGGCTATGCCCCGATAAAGTGAGTAATCTGTCAGAGGGATGCTGCAAGCAGAGAGGGGCTTGGCTACACTTTCAGGCAGATTTTTTCTTCCCAATCCCTGCACTGAGTCGTGACCCCTAAGGCAGGCTTATACCTGCTTGAGATATGAAACGATTCCACTGAGGCTGGTGTGTGTGCACTGGCAATCTTCACCTGCTTATGGCACCTGCCTTGGCTGGTGAAGAGATGGTGGGCAAAGGCTCGGAAGGACACCTGGGCTCTGCAACAGCTATGTCCCTGCTCTACCCCTGCTTTGCGTGGTAAGATACATAGTGGGGGTTACTGGTGTGGCTAAGGGGGGTTTATGTGCACGGATGGAAGGAAATCTGGACTAAAAGCTTTGTCCATTTAGACCCTGTTTTGCCCATGAGAGCACTGTGACTGGGCCAATCTCCTTCTCAGTCCGCGCCATGGTGGCCCCATCGGGAAAATGGAGACCCGACGGCCTGCCGTCCCCAACTCCCACCCCTTGCACTGTTTTCATGGTGACAGGAAGCCTGTGAAGGCATTTTGAACGTGTCTGTGTGCTCAGCCGAAGCCAAACTCCGTGTGCAAAACCCACGGACTCCGCGATCTAGAGAAATGCCCCCTTTCCTGGTAATTATTCAGTAATTATTCACATAAGAAGGATTTCATTGTTATGTTTCATATATTCGTCGCACTTGATGGCCTTTTAATAGTGGCATTGAGTTTGTGTACAGAAAGGTTATTCATTTTAAGATTTCTGGGCCTTAATTGCTATTTGTTTTGCTTGGTTCCAAGGCGCTAGAAATTAGCGCTCTCCACAGAGCGCATTTGTCTTGGCACCAAGGCGCATTGTCTGCAGCGAGCGCTCTTTGGCAGGGCGCTGGCTCGGATTTCCCCATCTGTTTCTGGTGTTTACATTGTTAAAGATACAACGGACACATAGGACACGGCCACATGCAGCGAGGGAGCTTTTTTCCACTCCAGTGCATCAAACAAGGTCTGAGCCTGAAATTACACTTGAGCCTGCTAAAGGCCGGCCCAGCCTTGGTGACGGGGGAATTGATTGCCAGGGCCCTGGGGTATTCGCTCCTAGGAATGCATCCGGCGGGCTCCACAGCTCAGTCTCCAGAAACTCATTTTTGCCTTGTGTTTGAAAAGAAAGAACACAGATTGCATTCCAAACGGTCCTCCTGAGTGGGCTCTGGAACACCAAGGATGGGAAAGATATGATCGATCCTCAAAGCGTCCTAGTGGCGAGTCCTGGGAGGCCAATCTACCCCCCGGGGCCGGGGATCCAAGAGGACTGGTGCTTTTTGTCAGCTTTATGGAATGGCTGGTCCCACCCCGCCTCCAAGCAGTTCTCCTACATGGTCACCCCCGATCTGCTAAAGTAGGGGCCCGCATCTTTTTGTGAAGAGATCTTAAGTTTTTCTCATGGGGTGAGAGGCCTCAGGAAGGGAAGGAGGGTGGGTTGGGGGAGGGGCATTTGGTGTCTGTTGGGAGCAAAGGCTTTGAGGAGGGAGGGGATGGGGACAATGTCTTCCTTTACCTCCCTAGATGAGTGTGTGCATGTGTGTGTGTGTGTGTGTGTGTGTGTAGGGGGTGAGGAGAGAATGAGCAGGTAAGGACTGTATGTAGCAGGGACATTGGCGGTGGTGTGGAGGCAGCCAAGAGCCTTCTGGTCAGCTGGGGGCAAGGCTGTGACATCTGCTGTCATATTGTTGTTTTCATCCTGAGAGTCCCTCCTCTGTACCCACGTCAAGTGTTGCCTTTAGGTCAGAACAAAACCTGATCCTCTTGCTAAACTGATACCCATTTCTGTCCCCTCAGGTGAAGGAGCTGAGAGATTGGCCGAATGAGTCTTCGCCATGTACCCACCAGGGCCCAAGGTCTGGCTTTTCACATCTGGGAGAGGAGGGAGAAAACCCCTTCGCGTCCTCAGCTTCTGTTGGAGCAGAAACCAGCCCACTTTTCCCCTTGCCTTCCGTGTTTACCCTGTTCTGATTTGGTGCCTTATTTGGATGGATGTTGTTCCCTGGGGAGGGAAAGATGGTGGTAAGTTACGCAGGATGCCAGGCAGAGGCAGAGGGAGAAGCAGGCTCCCTGCTGAGCAAGGAGCCCGATGTGGGGCTCGATCCCAGGACGCTGGGATCATGACCTGAGCTGAAGGCAGCCGCTTAACCAACTGAGCCACCCAGGCGCCCCAGGACCATCTCTGCTTTTGTTCACTATTACATCTCTCTACACCTAGTACTTGACACCCAATAAACATTTTCTGTGTAAACGGATGAAGGCAGGAAGGTAGGAGGGACAATGCACCCTGGTCACCATTTGTATACTTCAGTTACTGGAACAGACTACTACATTTAATACAAGGAAATTTTACTTGGGCAGCCCTGTACTTTGTATTTTATTAGTCAAAATCTTAATATTCTAAAGAGAATAGAGATTTGCTCCATGGTAAAAGATTCCATATGGCCTTAAGAATTAGTTCTAATAAAATGATGAATGGCTTTTCACTCCATTAACAAATGATCATTAATTTCAATTCATATGTCTGACACTTGTTCCTGATCTTTGTCCTTTCAGGTATAATTAAAGTAATTGTAAATATGCAACCCATCACTGGAAGTTACAGGTGATCGTACTATGCCATATTTACGCTCCAGCCAGTGA
The DNA here is from genome assembly GCA_004024625.1 of Mellivora capensis. NCBI lineage: Eukaryota > Metazoa > Chordata > Mammalia > Carnivora > Mustelidae > Mellivora > Mellivora capensis. The sequence continues at coordinate 49,666 of PISX010013735.1, read as the reverse complement.
GACTATTTCCTTGAGTGTGGGACCCATTCCAGCAAGGTGTTCAGTCAGCGTGGGGGAAATGAGCAGTGCTGTAAGAGAACAGACATGGGGTTGGTTGTGTGGGAGGCAACCATTTAAAAGATGGCTCGAAAATAGATTTCTCTCTGATGTGACCATGAACCCATCCTTCGAAGGGCAACTCTGCTTCTGTGGCCTTTGACCTCTTCACAAAAAGATGTGGGCCCCATACTTTGCTTTAAGTATGCACCCAGAAAATGGTGAGATTTTAAGGAGCTGGAATAGTCTTTCTTCGCACTTCCTTTTGTAAAAGATTTTATGTATTTGAGAGCCAGAGAGAGAGCCAGAGAGAGCATGAGTGGCGAGGGGGGAATGGCAGAGAGAGGGAGAATCAGGCTCCCCACTGAGCAGGGAGTCCAATGTGGAGCTCAGTCCCAGAACCCTGGGATCATGATCTGAGCCTAAGGCAGAAGCTTAACTGACTGAGCCACCCAGGCGCCCCTTCCTTTATGCTTACATTCCCCAAAGGGTAATTGAACATGCCTGAGAGTCTTCTAAGAAACAAGATATTCTTTTTTACAATTAGAAGGGTTTATAAGTTAAAATGCTTTTATTTATTTATTTTTTTTTTAAAAGATTTTATTTATTTGACAGAGAGAGACACAGTGAGAGAGGAACACAAGCAGGGGGAGGGAATAGGGAGAAGCAGGCCTCCCGCTGAGCAGAGAGCCCGATTCGGGGCTTGATCCCAGGACCCTGGGATCATGACCCGAGCTGAAGGCAGACGCCTAACGACTGAGCCACCCAGGTGCCCCTAAAATGCTTTTAGAAGAGGAGGTATTTGAATTCACACTAAAGTGTGAATGACTGCCATGAGATCATTTCCTGAGAGGAAATTTTGATATGGAAAGCAACCTGAGTGCCTAGAGAGTAGGAAAAAGGGCCCAGAAAGGAGAGGCTTAACAAGACCCTCTTGTCTGGGCTTTTCCAGAACTCTTAGGTTTCAGACTTTACTAAGCCTTTGTTAGAATAACAGGGGACCAAGGCCTGGAGCAGGCAGCATGTGAAAGAGGATAGCTCTGCAGTCAGAACATTGTGCCAAGCTTGTTCCTAGACTCTGTTCTAGGATTAATCATGGGAAACTCATGGAGAGTGACCTTCTCTGTGTCTGCAGGAGTCCCTGGTCCCTGGCGTGCAGGAGAAAACTGGCCCCCATAAACAGCTAGAAACCCTGCAATGCCACTCCCTTATTAAACCTCTCATATCTCTTTCTGGGAGAAAACAGGCTTTATTGTGGATGAAATAAAAATTTTAATACACTTGGGAAAAACTATGCAAGTGAAGTGTTTTCCATATACCTGGATCTAAACTGTTACAGGGAAATTTTATTGTAATAGAGCCCATGATCTCAGAAACCAGGTTTTTATCCGGAGGCTATTCTACTTTTATAACCACATCAAATCGGTGGAACATATGAGCTGATGACAATTTTGTTTCTCAGATCTGTCGTGTTTGTGAAACCAATTTCTGCTCTTGACGTAGGCTCATTGTGTTGTCTCTGGGAGGGAAGAGTGACTACTTCTCCCTCACCCCCTGCCTTCTTCCTGGGAATCTGTTCTCTCCTTTGAACCCAGGAGAGTGGGTCCCGGTGACACTCATCCTGGGAACACAGAGGAGAAAATTCCTGAACTCCCTTCTCTTCCATTCTCCCCCTGTGTTTATGGGGTGGTGGTGGGGAGGGAGGGGGAATTGCTCCCCTGGTTACAGCCCACATGGAAGCAGAAGAGGTGACTGTGATGTTGTAATGACCCTGGGAGTGGAGAAGATTTGAATGGTAAAAGGAGCCCTAACAATTAAGCATCTTTTCTGTTTTCTCCTGGGGGCTCTATCCCCTGCCAAATACAGGGGGATTTTCTTATATTTTCACTGGCTATTCTCAAGTTAGTGACTGAGTTGCTACATTCTTCCAAGATGTGACTCTCTCCATCAATTACCTTGCTGGTCTTTAATCTAAATGTTTAAAATATTACCTTTGGACATCTACAGGCAGGCGGCATTCGACAGAATGGGACAATTACTTCTGGTTTTAAAATCGACTGAATCTGAGCTGTATTTGAATTCTCCTGTGATGTGAACACTTACAATAGACAAGGTATGTCTTTTCCAGTTGGTGGGAAGAAATGAAATTCTGTATGTAGAAAGTTAGATGGCAAGGTGGAGAAATAATTCTATTTTTCTTTGTAAAAATGTATTATAGTGTATTTTGCTGTATGTTCTGGGAAAAGGAATTGTAGTTTCTCTAAAAGTAGGTAATTGCCATGAGGGGTTGAAATGGGGGAAAATGCCACCTTCCAGAACTAACCGCTATTAATACTCTGCCAGACCTTTTTCCTATGCAGGTATCTGTATTTTTCAAAAGGCATCTCCTATTAAGCATACTATTATTAACTGCTTTTTTTTTTTTTTTTACCTAACAATACTCTGCAACTATGTTTCCATAACAATTGACTCTCTATTTCTTAAATGGCTGCATAGAGCCTGGTTTATGGGTGCACATTAATTTACTTAACCAGTCCTCTGTTGCAGCACTTTGAGGTAGTTTCCTATTTTTCACTGTTAAAAGTAGCTTGGAGATAAATAGCATTTTTACATCTTTTAAAATTTGGCCAATTATTTTCATAAAATAAGTCTTAGTATCCTTAGGTCAAAGATACCCTCTCAGGAACAAGAATATCTCTGCTATAAAAATGCAGAGAAAATGCTTCTTCAGCCCCAGTCTCTGCTCCACATTGTTATTTATCATGGTGTAGTTGCCTGTGTTTTGTTAGGCTGTGGTTTCACTAAAGGTTAGTGAGACATAGGAAGGATAACTTCCTATTAAAATAACAACAGCAGCTAACTACTCCTACTTGGCATTCAAAGACCATATCCTCTTCTGTTTTCCCCACTCCTTCCCTCTCACTGGCTACTGCCTTCAGCTGCTTGACCTCCTTTATCAGGCCGAGGATGTGTCCTCTTCCATTTGGAACCCGGGTGCCAAGCTGTCCTTCAATTCTGTTCTCAGCTTTAGGTGTTCAGAGGGAGCCAAAGAAACCTCATACTCCTGCAGATCCATTTAGAGAGAAAGAGGGAGGCAGAGAGAGAGTGAGGAGGAGGAGATAGAGGGGGAAGGAGGGAGAGAGAAACATTTTCCCTGACAAAGAAACATACAGACGCTGTGATCCATTTGTTTGTTCCTGAACATTTGCTATGTTGTTTTACTCTTGTAGCTTTATAGTACATTTTAATATTGAGCTGGGCAAAAATTTTATCTATCTATTTATTTTAAAATATTTATTTATTTATTTTAGAGAGAGACCATGTGCACGAGCGCATTTGCAAGTGGGGGGAGGGTCAGAGGGAGAGACTCTCAAGCAGATTGAGTGAGTGTGGAGCCCAAAGCAGGGCTTGATCCCAGAATCCTGAGATCATGACCTGAGCTGAAGCCCAGAGTCAGATACTTAACGGCCTGAGCCACCCTGGCACCCCAGCGCAGGACTTTCTGAACTATTTTTAAGAGGATCAGGGAAACAGAGATATAGGGCAAAGATCCGGAGAGGATAGGAAACTTCCTTCTGATGGGTAAAAATTTTGGTGCCTGGGGACTTCTCCCCACTCCCCAGGAGGGAGCGTTGTTTCAGTATCCTCAGGTTCAGTCAAAGCTTTCTGCTCCACTCTCACTCCCTGTCTGGGTGACAACAGCAACATCCATGTGACTGAAAGGAGAAGTCCCAGGGACGGAGCAATGACTTTAGCCAGGGTAATAATCAATTAAATTGCAACATCCTCTGTGTAGTCCACTGATGCAAAGTTGATCATGATGAGAAGAAATATCATCAAATTATTCAGTCTGTGGCTAACCTGGTTCCCTTGAGTGTAATCCGAGTATGAAATGCTCACATTTCTTAGGTAGCTTTTCCTTTTATTTTGAGTCCTAACAAGTTCTATTTCCTCTTAAAATTGAAATAAAATATTGATTTTTTATTGTTGTTGTTGAACAATTTCTGATGGAGAGTCTTTCCATTTTTGAGTTTTAGCCTACTACTGTACTTCCTAGCCTATGTAGAAATTGATTTCAGGAAGTCAAAGGATACAATTCTGTTGAACGGTTTTCATTTTACAATGATAGCTTAGTAGTAAATGAGGACATTAGAATAAACATCATGAGGTCCTGGCTGTGACCATCAATAGTGTTTTTTTAATAGCTATTAGAGTTATCGAGTTTTCCATTTTATAATACCATTTGTGATTATGCTGGAGTGAGCAGAAAAGAGGAAGCTGTAGTTCTATGGGTTATTATTATTATTATTTTTTGGATGCATTAAGGAGGCATATTGGATTTAGAATCCAAGATTTTGTTTTTAGATCAAGCCCTACTAACTCTGTTTTCTCAGTGTGCCATTTCTTTTCTGTGAATCCCAGTCATATTGTCTGTGAAATAGGGAAAATAAGACTTGCTTTACCCATATTTCAGGTTGTTGAATGGACCGAAAAAGAGAATGCATAGAAAGCCACTTTGTAAAAGAAAGCGTGTTCAGTCTTCAGGTACTACTGCTCGGGGATTATTCCCATAAAATGCCACTCAATTATCTAGGAACACAAAACTGGCCAAATTCCTGCTGAATGGTACTTTGTAAATAACCCGTTGAACTCACTAATTTTTGGACCTGGTTAAAGCCGTCCCAATTCACTCTGCCATTTGTACTAATGATCACAGTATGAGCAAACCGAGGTTCTTCTGTGGGTTGGTTTTGCTCTTTCTGAGAAGAACCCGCTGGCCTTTGGGGCCAGGACATGGAGGACTGGATACTATAGTGGTTCCCAAGCTTGGATTTCCATCAGACTTAGAGGGAACTTTTAGAAAGTGCTGATTTCAAGTTCTCATTCCAGACCTACTACACCAGAACCCTAAGCGGCTGGAGCCTCCAAATCTGTGCTTCTAACCCACTCCCCAGAGTTTCAGATACATACCCGGCTTTATGGCTACCCCTGGTGTAGGAACCAGGCACTGAAGGTTCTGTTTTTTGCTGTGTCAGGTACCAGTTGAATCTCTTTGGTCCTCACTTTTGACCTCAGTAAAATGCTTGTGTTTTTAAGCTGTGATCAAAATCCAGGAGCAGAGGATTCTTCACATGCTTCAGACTTGTGAGTAAGGAAGCCTGTGAAGCCAGTCTGAAGATTTAAACTATCCCAAGAACCCCTCATTGCTTTTGTTTGATAACTGGGATTCTGGAAGCTTCTGCCAGAAATGAGTCCCATAGCTAAAGAAGTTTGGAACCCACTAAAGATGCATGACTCCAACATGATCTTCTGGTTCTGACAAGCTTTAGTTCTATAGCCACAGTTCAAATGCTCTCAGAGAACATGGTATAAAACTTTCTTTTGTTTCATGTTCTGGTGATTAAAAGTCAGCACAGATCTTCACAACATTGAGAGTCCAGCTTTGAGGATAATTTGGGTCTTCAAAGAACACTCTGCCTCCTTGAAAAAGTTGTGTTAAAGCAATTAAATACTATCTGAAGGAAAGAAAAAAAATGCAAGCTGACTACTGAACAACGAGGATGGTATTAACAAAACAATCCTTACCCTGAGATCAAAGCCAGAAAGAGGTGGGGAGATGGTGTGCAGGGGGTAAGGGGAGAGGGGAAGACAGGGTGGCTCCCGGTTCAATTAGGGATGAAAATGCACGATTTGGGAATAGTGTCCTGAATTCAGAACAATAGCTGACAACAGAAACACAAATGGCCCCATGAGAACTCATGATGCAAGAGACACTGGATTCTGTGTCTCTGTTCAGACAAGGGGCCAAATAAAGGAACAAAACAAACAAGTGGACATAATTGTTTGTTTCAAGGGAGCCTCAGACCACTCAGCATATGGCGTGTGGAGATCCCGGAATGCATGGGCAATCTCATTTGGAGTGACTCTTCTTGTTCCAGAAGCCTGGGAGCCAGATGAGCATGAGGCTGACTGAAAGATGAGGTGGATCGTACCCACCATTTCTGAGGCAGGAACATTCTTTCTCAGCTTCAGCATCCAAGGTATTCCCCAGACTTGGCTCCTGGGGACGTTCATTGTTTCCAGTTCTCAGATCTCTCCTGCAAAGGACAAAGAGGTGCCATTACCAAAGAGATTTCGAACATATGCTCTAGACTGAAGAGAATCTCTGGAAAGGAGAGGCAAAAAGTCTTTTGAGTTGGAATAAGAGCACGGAGACCCCTTAGGCCAATGGGCACGTGGGATGCCTGGTGCTTTTGCTGCTCTGTTTGTGAAGGTCTGAGACAGCAAGGAAGATTGGGGTATGGTCTGAGAGAGCCTAAGAGAGGTAACCCCATCTTAGTCTGTGAGACTTCCTGGCTTAGAAGCAGGGATTCACCAAGCATCACGCTTTCTTGGGGCAGGGAGGAGAGGCTGGACATGGATGTTAACAAATCTAACTCTCCAAGCCTGTGTGTACTTAGGGAGTTAGTTCATTGCTTCTGGGCCATGTTACAAAGGGCAGAAGGAGAAATTCTTAGGCCAAGTACATCTGGGAAACAGTTGAAGTAAAACAGGATTTTTTTTTAAATTGCAGGACTTTTCATAACCTTTGGTATTCTAGGAAAGGGATATTGTATGCAGCATTTTCCAAGTGATTTGCTCATGGAAACATTTATTTGCATGGCATCTCTTGGGACTAATGTTCTATGGAACACACATTGCAAAGAAAAGAAATCAGGTCAAAGAATCTTAGGGACCTTAGAGTCTGTTTCCACGTCTTAGAAATCAGGTTATAGATCCTGAGAGAGAAAACAATTTCCCTGGATTCACACAGATGGTTTTTGGCTCATGCTGGAAGAGAAACAAGGATCTCTTGTAGAAAGTAACAGGTCTTAGGAATCTGGGGATACTCTTTCTACTACATCATATTGTACTTGTTATTGCCCCTTTGTACAGGGATTCAATGCTATTCTATAGTAATGGAATAAAGCTGAGGTCAGATAATCAGGGGTCAGATTTTGGAGGGGTTTGAATGCCCGATATTTCTGAGTTTTATCCCAGTGTGTTAAACTTCCTCTTGGCACTTATCACACCATATCATCATTGTTGCCAATGGCAGATTATGTTATTTGGCTCCTATCTTGATGCTTTTCCCATCTTTGCTATGGCAGATGGAGTCCACTTCCGTATCTCATTGATGTTGGGCTTGGCTGTGTGTTATGGGCTGAATGTGTCCCTCCCGAAACTCCTATGTTGAAGTCCTAATCCCCAGTACCTCAGAATGGGACTGTATTTGGAGATAAGGTCTTTAGCAAGGTGATTAATTTAAAAGAGGTTAGGAAGATGGGCACTAATCCACTGTGACTGATGTTCTTATAAGAAAAGGAGATGAAGACACAGACAGGCGTAGAAGGAAGACCAAGTGAAGACACAGGGAGAAGGCGACCATCTACAAGCCAAGGAAGGAAGCCTCGAGAAACCAACTTTGCCAACACCTTGGTCTTGGACCTCTAGCCTCCAGAACTGTGAGAGTTGAAGCCACCCAATCTGTGTGTGGGTTTTGTTTTGTGTGTTTTTTTTTTTTTTTTGTCACGGCAGCCCTTGGTAAACTAATGGAATGTCTGAGATAGTCTTCATGATGGATAGGTGGCCATCATCCAAGGAGTCATCAGGAACACAAGCCTTTCCCATCTTGTTACTCTGCCATCTTCAACACATGGTTTCCAGAGTCAATGTGCTTGTCTACAAGAAGATGATAGTGCGGGAATGGTTTTATGGGCACCATCTGGAAGCAGTGGTATATACCACTCCCATTCACAGTCCATGGTTAGAACTCCATTCATGGGCACAGCACAGCTACTGTGAAGGCTGCTGGAAACTGTAGTCCGGCCGTGCACTAGGAAGAAGAGGAAATGGATTTGGGGGCTAGCCAGCCAGTCTTGGCCATATCTCTTAACTACCCTGTTGGAACAGGTTGCATGAGAAAACAGCAATGATTTCTCTCAGATCATATGGCTAGATAGAAAGGGGCATATATTTTATTTATTATAAAGAAACTTCTGCTTGTAAAACAAAACAAAACAGAATAAAAACAACTGTAGAAAAGTGTGAATATAAAAAGTAACAGCCCCATTTGTTTTTCCTCTCCAAAGCCAGGCCCCGGAGGAGACTGGAGCCAGCCCATGGCCTTGTGTGCTAGGTCATCTCATTGGCCAAGGTAACGGTTTGGCTGAGTTGTGTGAGGTGAGGGTTCACACTGGTGCTCCAATAAACCACTGCCCAGGGAGTGTGTCCCTTCCCTATTACAAAAGTCCCTTTCCCTGCCCTGTAGGTGCCCCGATTGCAAAATCGCCCTGGTTTCCACACACGGGGAAACTAATGATGCTTCTGTTTCTGACTGGTATTTGTTTGGTGGCAACTGACTGAGACTCAGACAAGGTCAGGAGGTCAGAAAAGCATTAGATCATTCTGGCTGGAGTGCATTGAACATTAGCTGGAGGGACAACCCAGACGCACGCTCAGAAACCGTGATTATTGCTATTTTTCATGTTGGTGGTCTTTGCAAAATAAAACCCAACTTTAACAGTGGCTCCAACTTTGATCTAACAGTGATGTTTGGACTCCCTTGCTTTTCTCCTTATACTAGAAAATGTTGGTTCCAACTTAACCCTGTGGAAGCACGGGGCAATTTAAGACAAATTTTCTCCTTTTAGGCAAAGAGGTGTATTTACACGGATTACTGTGGAGTCACTTCTTACCGGGAGCATTTGTTCTAAGCACAGGAATACCCCTCTGGTGCTGCCCTCCCTGACATTTGCAACACTCACCTTTGTTTCTTGCTGTTTGATTCTCCTGGGGTGTCTCTTATCTGCCAGGAACACTTGCCTTGTTCGAGTGTTGTTGCGTCGTTAGAAAATAGGCTTTAATTCTCTTAAGGTGAAACATTTCCCTCATTTGCCTTTTTGTTTATTCAACAAACATTTATCAAATGCCTTTTAGTGCCAGGTCCCCAGAGTACTGAAATGAATAAGATAGTCGCTGCCCTCCAAACCCCGGTGTCTAGTGGGGTTGGTCCCATTGTCACAGAAACTTGTACTGTGTATTGTGGGAAGCTGGATTATCTTATCCTCTGTTCCAGGGGGCAGTTGAATGTAGTGCATGAAAAGACTGAACATAATCTTGATAGTCCTAAAATTTTAAAAGTTGTGGTTTTGGATGTACACACAAATGTAAATAATTTCCCTTGTTATTGTAAAAGGTTGTTGAACAGGAAGTGAGGATGGTATTTCTGGAAAATAGTACATTACTCAAAAATGATGAGGAGTGAATCATTGACTTTATTAGGTAATTGTTGCCTATTAAATACATTATTGAACCCATTAGGGAAGAGCCTAATAAGAAATAGCCTAGGGGCGCCTGGGTGGCTCAGTGGGTTAAAGTCTCTGCCTTCGGCTCAGGTTATGATCCCAGGGTCCTGGGATCGAGCCCCGCATCAGGCTCTCTGCTCAGCAAGGAGCCTGCTTCCTCCTCTCTCTCTGCCTGCCTCTCTGCCTACTTGTGATTTCTGTCTTTCAAATAAATAAAATCTTTAAAAAAAAGAAATAGCCTATATTCTGCCTTTTGCTTCTGTTCTTCCTTCCTTCCCTCCTTCTATCTCTCTCCTTTCCTCCCCACCTACCCCCTCCCATTCTTCTTTTTTTCCCCTTTTTAATTTAACATTTATTGAAAACCTGCTGCATTCATGGTGTTCTATATTTAAGATTTTCCAGTATAGACCCAATTTTATATAATTTTATTCTTTTTCAATAAGATGTTTTATGAAATATTTAACTAAATGTGATTTGGTTTCAATATCCTTGTTAAACTTTTCACATAGCAGAACCCACAAAATGAAAAAAAAAAAAGCCCTCTCTAGGCCTTGGGCTTTTCAACCTGGCTTGGGCAATATGGCCCCTTTGTGTGTTTAAGGTTCCCGAAGAGGCTGGAATGGGACAGTGTAGGGACATACAGGTGAATAGGGCTCAGCTCCTGTTACGATCTAACAGGAGAGATAAGGCGAAATTGGAGTCTCTGTCACAAAGCCTTGATTTGCTGAATGCATGTCGCATCCCTCATTGACTTTCCATAGCCAATCTTTTGGGAAGCGTGTGGAAAGTGAGAAAAGTGAGAAATTACTTCCATTTGATTTTTTCCCTGTACATTTATGTTCAAAACAACCCCTCTAGACGATATGTTTCCCAAGAATTGGCTTTTTGTTGATTTGATAAACTCCAAGTCACTCAACTCATTGGGAGAATTTGACTTCCTCTGTTGTAAATTATGGGGGCCAAGAAACTATGGCCATCTGTTTTTGTAAGGGCCCGGGGCTAAGAATGGCTCTTACATTTTTAAATGGTTGAAAGGAAATCAAAAGAAGAATATTTCATTACTTGAGAAAATTATATGAAATTCAGTTTCCGTGTCCATAAATAAAGTTTTATTGGAACACAGTCATGATTATTAATTTACATATTATTCGTAGCTGCTTTTGCTACAATGGCAGAGTTGAGTATTTGTGATAGAGGACATATAGCCCAGAAGTAAAGCTGGAAATATTTGTTATCTGGTCCTTTAAGCAGGCCTGCTAACCTGCTATATTGTTTTATTTCTAGTGAAGAAAAGTTAAAAAAGGCATCTTAACACCTGGGCCCAGAATCTCTTCTAGAAGAGGAATTGTCTTTATTTAGAAAAGTCCTCAGATGGACCATTTGGATTTGTTAAAGGACAGGCCCCAGGGTAGGTGGGGAATAGCATTCAGCTGTTTTGTATAAAATGGAGGATGGTCCCTAGGCTTCCTTACATGGTTAGAAAGAAGACGGCTTTAGAGCAAAACATATTCAGGTTTGACTCCCACCTCTGTATGACTTTGGGCCAGTCATTTAACCTTTCTGAGCTTCAGTTCTTTATTTGTCACATGAGAACAATAGTCAAATTTAACTCTCAGTTTGATGATAAAACGAATTAATGTATATAAAGTCGTTAACGTGGAGCCTGGCACATAGTCAGCTTGCAGTCTCTCCTAGCTGTGATTTACGATTATTATTATTATATTTATAGGATACAGGAAAATTAAATGAAATATACATGAAGTGCCTAGAATGGAAGATGCTCAGAGACCTGGGCCCTTCCTGGACCCAGGTCTCTGAGCCAGGATGATCCATGGATGTTCAAACATGCATCTGAAGCCAGCTATACTGGGGACCTCTGCAGCATCTGGGGAATGTGCCCCTTGGATGTGAAGGATAAATGCGGTTAAGAATGGGTTTTGGGGTGCCTGGTGGCTCAGTGGGTTAAAGCCTCAGCCTTCGGCTCAGGTTATGATCCCAGGGTCCTGGGATGGAGCCCCACATCGGGCTTTCTGCTAAGCAGGGAGCCTGCTTCCCCAACGACTCTCTCTCTGCCTGCCTCTCTCCCTACTTGTGATCTCTATCAAATAAATAAATAAAATCTTAAAAAAAAAAAAGAATGGGTTTTAGCACAAGCAGTGTCCTTACATAGAGCTGACTTTGTCTCTTCAGAGGGTTGAACAGGAAGAAATGGGTTATTGGTACAATGGGAGGTACAATATGTAGAAAGAATCTAGGGATAATAATGGCTGTTTTATTGATTTTCCAAGAAAAGAAGAAATTCCCAGGAAATAGGGTTATTTAACCTCACACAACAGTGGCCAGGGGACAGAAAGGAGGGTTTTTTTTTTTTTTAAATTTAATTTTATTTTTTCAGTGTTCCAAGATTCATTGTTTATGCACCACACCCAGTGTTCCATGCAATACATGCCTTCCTCAATACCCACCACCAGGCCCTCCCAACCCCCCACTCCCCTCCCCTCCAAAACCCTCAGTTTGTTTCTCAGAGTCCATAGTCTCTCATGGTTTGTCTCCCCCTCTGATTTCCCCAACCCACTTCTCCTCTCCTTCTCCCAATGACCTCTGTGTGTTTGGATGATGACGAGTTCTTTAGAACTTGTATTCTCAGCAAAGGGTTTCCATCAACGACTAATTTAGAACAAACACTGTTGGCCGGCCTAGAAGCTGTTTTTGAACTTTGTGTTAAATGAGTATATACCATCCTCTGCATGAGTAGTTGTTCAGAGTTTGGATTCTTGAGGCAGAAGGATGAATTGGATTCAAATCTTGGCTCTGCTATTTATTAACAGTGACCTCAGACAAGTGACTTCACCCATCTGTGCCTCACCTGTAAATCAGAATAATGACACCTACTTGCAGCCAGCTGGCTCCCAGTGGTCCCCAACTACTGGTGTTCACACCCTTGTGTATCTCCTCCTACATTGACACGAGGTCATCTGGGTGACCAACAGAATACACTGGAAGTGACATGGCCCCTTAGCTTTCAGGTTATAAAAAATACTGCAGCCTCAACTTTGTTTGCTGTCTTTCTTCTCTTGTTTCTACTGTCTTTCTGACTCCCTTATTCTCAGGTTACTTGCTCAAGTCAGATGCCACGAAGCGAGGACGCTCAGGCAGTCTGTAGAGAGGCCCACGCTGGGAGGAACTTGGGCCTGCCAGCAGCCGCATGAGCAACCTTGGAAGTGGATCCTCTGGTCCCAGATGACAGCAGCTCTGGCCAAAGTTCCATCCTTGTGAAAGACCCTGAGCCAGGACCACCCAACCAAACTTCTCCCTAGATCCCAACCCACAGAATCTATGAGATAATTAATATTTAGTTAATTAATTAACTAAAAAAAGATTATTTATTTGAGAGAGAGAGAAAGAGAGAATGAACACGTGGTGGGGAAGGACAGAGGGAGAGAACCTCCCTGTTGATCATGGAACCGGGCTTGGGGTTCCATCTCACGACCCATGAGATCATGACCTGAGTGGAAACCAAGAGTCAGAGGCCCATCCGACTGAGCCACCCAGGCGCCCCTAAATGCTTGTTATCTTAAGTTGATACCTTTGGGATAACTTGTTCCATAACTAATACCATATTTCATAGAGTTAATATTTGTAAGCCTCTAGAACATTACCCACCAAACAGTTAAATACCATGTAAGTGTTTGTCAAACATAAATTCACGTGGAAATACATACCTAACTGGGGGATTAGGGTAAAGGAAGTGCCCTCTGGGTCGGTCAAAAATTCACACAATCAAGTCTTGGCTGTTTCAAAATCAAAGCCTTCTGCTGTCTTTAGGGCAATCTTGCCTGTTTTCATAAAAATCTGCAATAAGGAGGAGACCCTGATTTATATTTCCCGCAGAAGAGAAGAGATATTGAAATGGTAAGCGCCAAAGAAATTAAAAGTCATTTCGGTTTTTCAATTCATTACTTCTAGAAAAAAATTTGAGCCCAGCTTCATTACTAGTGCTCCGTTTTAGTGCTGATGATAATTGCAAAGGCAGTATTTTAAATTAGAATGTATAAGACCACATGTAATTAACCTGTACAGAAGGGCTGAGACTTCATATTAGACTATTAAATCAATCCCAGCAGAATCACTAATGCTGAGCAATTGATTTGAAAATACTGTACGGGCAGAGGAAAGAAGCTGGATGCTAATTACCATCAACGAGAGTTGAGCACACTCCTCCAATGCCGTTAGAGTGGCTGGCTTTTTCCTCTGGCCCTTAGCCCACTAGAGGCTGAAAATGCAAATTAGTTCAGCCTGAAGACTTAAAACAACCTGAAGTCTAAGGCAAGAGAGGGTTTTTCTGCCACTCTGTATGAGGACCAAAAGGGGACTCTCAACCTGTTTGGAGGCCGTGACTTGGAAGACCAAGCTCAGGCGCTGCTGTGGGGTCCTGGTGAAGAGTCCCAGGAAGGCTCTGGTCATAGCATTTCTTCCTTTCTTTCCTTCCTTCCTTCCTTCCTCTTTTAAAGACTTTATTTACTTATTTGTCAGAGAATGAGGGGGAGAGAGAGAGAGAGAGAGAGAAAGAGAGAGCACACAGGCAGGGGGAGTGGCAGGCAGAGGGAGAAGCAGGCTCTCTGCTGAGCAAGGAGGCTGATGCGGGACTCGATTCCAGGACCCTGGGATCATGACCTGAGCTGAAGGCAGAGGCTTAACTGACTGAGCCACCCAGGTGCCCCTCATATCGTTTCTTGAGGCGGTGAGCATGAGCTGCTCCCTCTACACTTGCATTATGTTTACTCCCCTCTTCCACATGATTATGATTTCCAGGAGGGACTTACTTAGGGCAGAGTGGACATGGAAGGCCTCTCCCTCATCTGACCCTTCCCCCCCTCTGAGGGGGAAGGCATTTAACCTCCAGCCTGAAGGATAAGAAGTTACCATTATTGAAAAAGGGAGATCAAGGAATGGGGGAAAGGGGTAAATGACTTCAGAGAGGAGTGGTTTGTACTTTATAGTGAATTTTTTTTTTTTAAAGATTTTATTTATTTATTTGACAGAGATCACAAGCAGACAGAGAGGCAGGCAGAGAGAGAGGAGGAAGCAGGCTCCCTGCTGAGCGGAGAGCCTGATGTGGGGCTCGGTCCCAGGACCCCGGGATCATGACCTGAGCTGAAGGCAGAGGCTTTAACCCACTGAGCCACCCAAGCGCCCTATAGTGAATGTTTTGAGGGTAACTTATTACTTCTCCCTGGTGTGTTCACTCTCAGCCTTAGCTCTCATGGGAGATTTCTGGGCTCAGTGGCCTGAAGGAAAGTATTTGTTTGGGAGTTGAGGACCCTTACTGACCACACCTGCTCTCACCTTTACAAGCAGGTTTAACTTAAGGGGGTCTCCTGGGAGTTCTTGCATGTAGCCCAGGCCCCACCTCTTGACTCCCCCCACTTCTCACTTGAACACTGTTTTTAGCCCCACTGGAGAAAGAAGTCAAGAAGCTCTGGGGCTAATGGATCTGTGCAGGACATTGTTTTGCCAGGGCAAGTGGGAGAGGGTTGGGCCTGGACTCTTCAGCTGCCCCAGGGCTTGGTGGGTTAGGGTGGAGGGCCCTGAACTGTACAGAGGACACTTGGAGAAATAGAGCTCTTGGATCCCACCATTGGCTCTGGTCCCACTGAAATCACCTACCTCTTCCTCGAGTCCCAAGCATAAAGGCAGGTCAATCTGAATGACCACCAGAGATAGAGGCCCAGTCCATGTGTGCAGGCACCCACACATATACACTCATTAGTCTGGAGAGGGCGGGGCAGAGGTACTTTTCTACAGACTCTCCAAGCTCATTTAAAGTCTTAAGAAAATTCCTCAAAGGCTCCATTTATCTTTTAGAAGGTCAATTTCTTTCAGAGGTGTTCTATATCAAGATTATTTACATAGATTTTGCTGGAGGGAAGGGTATTGCTTATCCAACAGAAAGTAAATCCACTTTTCTCATGTTTTCCTTTCCTTTCCTTTTTTTTTTTTCTTCTTCTCTAGAGCATTGGAGACAACTCAGCATCCATCTTTTTGGAACCTGACTCTGAGCTCCAGTGCCTCCTGTCCCTGATTACAGTGGCCTCTAACCCATGGCTCATCCAAATCCCTCACGGCTCAAGGTAAGCACGTTTTCACTTGTTAGTCTATCCATTGGGGAGTCATAGGACATCTTATTGTAAGTAAAGTCAGATGAGATTTAGGGAGAGTTTCACCAAGTGTAAATCAATGCCTTGAGGCTTTGGGAGTATTCCTTCTCATCTTTTCTCTTGGAATATGCAGTTTAGACCCCATGGGTATGGTTTAGCAAGATCTCAAACTAGAAACTTATTGAAAGTAATCTCCAACACAACTCCAAACTTTCTTGAACATCTCTGTCAGCAAAAAGAATAAAGTGTAGTTTTTTTCCCTCCTCATCAATAAATGCACATACCATCCAGGTTTCCACCCCAATTTGGGAGGGAATGAAGTGTTACAAATCTAGGTCAGGGTCATCTCTATTCATCTCTGAAATGTCCTGGGATCCACCAAGCCATCACTGAACTCCATTGGATTTGTTACTCTGACATACATTTTATGTATGACATAAAAAAGATAAAAGGGAGATGTCTGGAGACACCTTTGATTATCAAAATTGGATGTTGGGGGTACTACTGGCATCTAATGGGTAGAGAGAGACTGCTAACCATCCTACAATGCACAGGACAGCCCGTTATAAGAAACAGTTATGTGGCTCCAAATGTCAAGAGTGGCAGGGGTGAGAAGCAATCCTTTAGGGTCTGTATGAGCTGGGCCTTAAACACGCCTGGGGTCTACCAGGCAGCAACCGGGGAAGGCCATTCTGTTCAAAGCCTTCACTCTCCTTTCAGCTTTGGGGGTGGTAGAGGGGGCCAGACTGAGAAGAGATGAGGCTCTGGGTTTGAGGGGCTCAGCACCCAGGGATGGTGTTCGTGGGTGGTTTTAAAGCTGGCTCCAGGTATTTCCTGCACCTGCCATGGTGCAAGTCCAGGGTAACTGGGCAGGGGAATGGTATTTCCTCCTTTTGACGGTGACTCAAGAGGGAGAATTGAGGAATTTGTTCTCTTGGTCCTGACGAGGGTGGGTGTCCAGGAGAGATAATACTGGAAACAGCAAGAGTGGGAGGATAACCCCCACAGTCAGTGGCTTAGCTTGAGCCTGTGCTTTGCAACACTCGTCAGGCAGCCAGATCAATTCCTACGGGCACTTAAAGCTGGAGACTTAGATGCTAGCTGGTAAACCTGTTCCACCCCAAGATCTGAAATGGAAGGTTGGAGCTGTATGTTGACTCTCTGATGTCTTTTTTTTAAATTTTAAGATTTATTTACTTACTTTAGAGAGACAGAGTGCACACACGCATGAGCAGGGGTGCTGGGGGGAGGGTAGGGACAGAGGTAGAGAATCTTCAGCAGACTCCCAGCTGAGATCATGACCCTGAGGTCATGACCTGAGCAGAAGTCAAGAGTTGGATGCTTAACTGACTGAGCCCTCCAGGTGCCCCAACTCTCCGACATCTTTGGACAGATGCCAGAAAGATGCTCTTAATTGAAATGACACAGCATTATCTGAATGGACCCTCCCAATAGCCCAGTGAGGTTGTTCCCCAAAAAGTAATAGTACATTGAAGTACAATAACACAATGAAGGAAACAGACTGAGAGCAATTTGGGTGCTGCCGATGGGGAGAAGATAGAGTCCTGGTTTGGCTGGTGGACCAAGGCTGAGCTATTTGCTGGAATTGTCCATTGTCCTTGACCGGCTCTGTTCTCTAGCCCCACGACCCCTGCTGTTACCTATGCAGGCCTTTGGTGGCTCTGCTGCCGTCCAGCTTTAACATCACCAGAAGGACACTCCAAGGTGTAAGGAGAATGAGATCTCCCACAATGCCTCACCCTAAGGTAATTGTTTGGTTTTGCTTCCTGCCATCATCTGTACAGATCTATAGTTGCAAAAAAATAGCGTAATTGTTGTGGAGTCCTTTTGTATGTGTGATGTGCTTGTCCATGTTCTGCACAGACCCCTTGAATCATTTTAAGGAGCTCATCAAGGTGGGGTGCTATCACTTACCTATCAATTCCCCTCTTTGGTCATTTCAGAGGCTTCCAGAATTTCAGAATCACAAATATCATTGTCGTGAATATCGTTGTATAAATAGATCTTTTGCTTTCTTTCAAAGATCTCGTTAGGAGACATTTCTAGCACTGGGATCAATGTGTCAAAGGGTATGAATATCTTCACGGTTTCAGATATCTGTTGTCAAATTGCTTTCCAGGAGTGTAGCAATTTACATACCTGACATGAATAAATGAATGTAGCAGGTGGGCAAAATGTTGCCAGCGTTGAATATTATTATTTTATTTTCAAACTTTTTTTTTTTTTTGCTGGTTTAATATATATGTAAGGATCCTAATTTAAATATATGAAATATGCCTAGGATGCAGGTTGGCACTGGTATTTCCCTGCAGGCTATGATCCCTATCCTGCTCCTTGGACTATAGCCTTGACCTTCTGTCTGTCCTGTATAATCCCCATCCTCCACATGACCTTGGCTGCGGTCACTCTCCTGTGAGTGCCTGGCCTTGGCTTGGCCCGCATTCCCATAAATGTTAGGCATTAATGGTAACACTAAGCATCTAGGTTGAGCCCCTCTGTAGCTTGGTGGTTGAAAGACTGCATATATTCATCTTTTGGTTCCTTAGTTTATCAGTTGTGTGACCTTGGATAAATTACCTAATTTCTCTGAGTCCGGGCTTAATTGAGGTAATGTATGTTAAGCACTTAACACTGTGCCTGTTACAGAGTAATACTCGTGTTAATAACACTCAATTTTACTTATTTATTTTTAAAGATCTTAAAAAATTTATTCATTTGAGACAGAGACACAGAGAGAGAGAGTACATGAGGGGGAGGGGCAGAGGGAGAGGGAGAAGCAGACTCCCCACTGAGCTGGGAGCCAGACTTGGGGTTCTGTCCCAGGACCCAGAGATCCTGACCTGAGCTGAAGGCAGATGCTTAACCATCTGAGCCACCCAGGTGCCCTAATAATAATCGATATTAGTAAATCATGTCATTATTTGAGATGGCAATATTATATCCTCATTTTACAGATGAGGCATTGAGGCTCTGAGGGGGTTAAAGTACTTTGTGCAATATGGGCGACAGAACGTAGTGTGATCTCTGGCCCTTTCCCTCTGCCGCTCTGGTGAGTGGGCCCTGCGGGTGGGAGCAGGATTCATGAAAGCCCTCTCTATACCAGGACAGCTGGCGCTAACCTAGCTATACGTGGAAATGACTACGAGCTACAGACAGACGGGTCTCTAAACCCAAACCAAATGAATTCCACACTGCCTCTTGTCTGGATTCCAAAAATGCCAGCAGTCACTCTAGTACCACGTAATCTGAGGGGAAGTATGGCTGAGGGGAACTTAGAGTGGAAAGAGATTAATCTTAACCAATTGTGGTTAAAATGTCTTACTTCTGAAAATTTTACAAACACTTGTGACCATGTGCACTACGGCTTTGGGCCTTGGCGGAGGGTGGGGGTTCCCCGAGCTGAAGCCCCATTCGTGTCATGGTAAATAGGCCGCGGGCCTGGTCTTTGACTAGGTGTTAACTAGGCATAGCCGGGGCTGGTTACTTTTGACGGCTTTTCCCTTTTCTCTGAATTAAAACTTTGTTATTAGCATCATTTCAGCCTGAGAGTTTCTGCCAGGGTAGAATTACTCTAATTAAGAGGAAGAGAAAAATATGTTGCTAGTCATTAATTTTTCTTGATTAGAAGGTGACCCAGTTTGAGGTTAAACGAAGAGGATGGAGGTAGTAATTTAGCGCCCTGGGAGGAGGTGACTCATGGAGAGTTTTGTGAGCTGGAGGAACGACAGCTGGATCCAAGATTGCCACTTGATTTGAATTCATAGCTACGTGTAAACAGATGTGTAAGAGATCTTCAGGGATGGTGTGCTAATTTTTAGAAGGAACGAAAGCACGGGTGGTATGGATGCCACATCTGCGTTCCAATACGTGTTTGAAGGCTTTTTCTCTTTAGTGTAAAAATAGTATATTCTCATTATTCCTTGATTTGAGGATCCAGGCCTTGAGTGGTCCAATGCTGGGATAGCAAGAAACTTACCTTAAGCTTCTGCCCACAGCGTTAAACATATGTTAACAGAACTTCAATATTTCAGCTTTCTTCCTTAACACAGGACACAGCATTTTGAGGTTTTGGGGATGAGAACAAAGCATCGTTTAGTGTAAAGAGCACAGACTTCGAGCCAGAGGACTCGAGTGTGAGTGTGAGTTCTGCTTCTGCGTTTGCTAGCCCAGTTTGAATTAATCGTTTGAATTAATTAATTAACCATTTGAATTAATCATTTGGGCTCACTGAACTTGTTTCCAACATTACAAACCGAGTTTGAGGCATCAAATGAGATAATTAGATGTATGGGATACTGAAGTGGCATACAATTGTTTTTGTACCATCATCCAGTTCTCAGATGACTTAGGAATCGGGACTTCAAGCAGTATCTTTGGGAAGGTGAGGCAGGCGTCTAAGTTTTCATTCTAAGGACAAAGCTGCCTAGGGAAAGCCTGCCTCAGCCTCCAGGGGTCATGCGCCTTCCTCTTTCACCTGTTAATGCTCTGGTGTCCCTGGAGACTATGCACATTTTGGAGAGATGTAACTTCATAATTTTTTTATGGTCCATGGCCAAGTTTAAAGAAGAGATGGAGGTTTGCAAAATTTTTATTTAACGTGATTGTCAGAACTCAAGTGTTCGCAAATACTGGCAGGGTTGAATTTATGGAAGTGGAGGCTATTTGAGTATGTTATCCACCCATTTTACAGTGTTGTCCTGATGGAGGTGTTAGAATCTGGCTGTGGGAGAGCCTGGGGGCATCCTGGGAGCTGCTTGTCCTTAGCAGGCTCTTTTACCGATTGTATAGTGACTTACTTTGAAAGGCTAAATGCCACAAATTCCACTTGTAACTTGTATAGATCTCAATTTGGCTGAAGCAAGTTTTGTTTTTCTGGGTCTATTCTTTTTTTTTTTTTTTTTTTAAAGATTTTATTTATTTATTTGACAGAGAGAAATCACAAGTAGGCAGAGAGGCAGGCAGAGAGAGAGGAGGGAAGCAGGCTCCCTGCTGAGCAGAGAGCCCGATGCGGGGCTCTATCCCAGGACCCTGGGATCATGACCTGAGCCGAAGCCAGAGGCTTAACCCACTGAGCCACCCAGGCACCCCTGGGTCTATTCTTAATTAGTAATTTGGTTCTGGTTTAATTACCATTGTCTGCTGATTGTTTTTTGCCTCCTTAGCACTCTTTAACCCACTAACTTTTGAAATTTGACGTGGCTATCTCAAGTGGATAAAGAATAATCTTTTTTTCTTAAAGATGATTTCTTATGGGGGAAAGATTGTAATTCACAGTTATTTGCAGTTGTTGTCAACGGGTGGAGCAGGGGCCAGGGGTTGGAGCAGAAACTGTGAGGGCAGGGGCTGCACCCCCCTCCCACCACCACCAGCCAGGCCCCCACCTGCTAGTGTAAACGCAGGCTTGGAATGGCTCAATAGACCAAAGTCTTGATCCAGCTCGGGAACATAAAAATCTCCCTGGCCTATGTTTTGACCTTGAGCTGCCCTTTGCAAAGGAGGTCTTGCATTTATTTTTTAAAGGGAAAACCTGAGTATCTCTGAGGCATAGAAATGGTGGCTCATTTCAGAGAAACTCTATGTGGCAAAAGA
This sequence comes from Mellivora capensis, assembly GCA_004024625.1. NCBI lineage: Eukaryota > Metazoa > Chordata > Mammalia > Carnivora > Mustelidae > Mellivora > Mellivora capensis. The sequence continues at coordinate 28,515 of PISX010013735.1, read as the reverse complement.
GAAAGACAACGTCATCAATTCCACTTTGGATTTTTAAAGCTTTTCAGAAATATGTAGAGAAAACCAGGGATAGAAACAACCAATAGTTCCTAGAACAGGAACCCATGTTCTTTAAAATGGAGAACATTCAAAAACAGGAACCTAGAAAGGAAATTTATTATTCTGATTATGAATTTCCCAGAATGTGAAAATAGGTTGGCAAATATGCTGGAAGAAAAGCAGCTCCTAAGTGGAGGATATCAGGCGATCCCAGCAGTCCTCTGAGGGGACATTGTTACAGGCTCTTCCTTCCAGAAGCAGGGGATGGTGATACCCACTGGTACCTGGGGCCCACAGAGTGGCTTCACCAGTGGATGTCTATGTTCCAGCTGACCTTAAGACTAAGTGGCAAACTCTGGTCTGGATTGTTTTGTAGCGAGTGACATGACACTCCAGTGATGAGCTAAAGTGTGGGCAGCAAAGAAGTAAAAGAGAGGCAAAATTTAATTTTAGATTAGTAATGGCATAATTTTAAATTAATTAATCAATTAATAAATTTTTAAAAGATTTTATTTATTTGAGAGAGAGAGAATGAGAGAGAGACAGAGAGAGAGCATGAGAAGGGGGAGGGTCAGAGGGAGAAGCAGACTTCCTGCTGAGCAGGGAGCCTGATTGCAGGACTTGATCCTGGGACTCCAGGATCATGACCTGAGCTGAAGGCAGTCGCTTAACAAACCGAGCCACCCAGGTATCCCTATGTATTTATTTTTTAAAGATTTTATTTATTTATTTGAGAGAGAGGGATTGAGAGCATGGGTGGGGTGAGGAGCAGAGGAAGAAGCAGACTCCCTGCTCAGCTGGGACCCCGATGTGGGGCTCCATCCTGGGACTCCAGGGTCATAGCCTAAGCTAATGGCAGGCACCCAAGTGACTGAGCCACCCAGGCACCACTTAAATTATTATTTTAAAGGCAAGAAGTAGATGACACTCTCTCTCTCTCTCTTTCTCTCTCTCTCTCTCTCTCTCTCTATATATATATATATATATACCATTGTGTTCTGGTTTGATTTTCCTTCTATACTCTTTGCTCTTTTCTCAGTTGAGGCAAACAACTTTTGGGGGCCCTTTCTACTTCTGATTTCATCTCCCTGTGTATTTAGTTTTTGCTTTCTAAAAGCAACTGATGGGTCCCAGGTGGGGTATGATCAGATTGTGGGTGTTTGGGGGTTCTATATGTGCCTTTCCTTCCCCACAAAATGGGTGAAGAAGGGAGTTCAAATCCAGGTTCCTGGCTCATAAACACCAAGAAGGCCTCAGTGAAGTTAAGTGTAAGAGCAGAATCACCATTAATCTTCCATGTCTGCCTTTGCTTCTGTAGGTCCAGATTTCTTTTCTTTTTTTTTTAATATTTTTTATTTGACAGACAGAGATCACAAATAGGCAGAGAGGCAGGCAGAGAGAGAGGGGGAAGCAGGTTCTCTGCTGAGCAGAGAGTCCGATGTGGGGCTCAATCCCAGGACCCTGAGACCATGACCTGAGCCGAAGGCAGAAGCTTAACCCACTGAGCCACCCAGGTGCCCCTGTAGGTACAGATTTCCAAGATGCACTCTCGGGCACAGGGAACCCAGCTGTCTTTGTCTACTCCATAAAAGGGAAAGGGCAAATAACAGGTTAGCACAACAAGAGCTGATTGTGAACAGTTGGTCGTGGTCCTTCACCTACCATAAGCCATCTCCTGTGCACAAAAGGGTCTTCTTGAGGCCTGGGTGGTGGGGAGCATGGGATACATGGTGCTTAAAGCCTTTATGTTCGAAAGGTTAGTACTGTCTTTTGAAAGTGGGAAATGATTTCCAAGGAAATCATATTTTTGTCAGGATCAGACTAGAGAGCCTACACACACTTAACAGAACTTCAGAATTTCAGAGGTGAACAGATTTGTCTAATTTTATTTTTCAAGGGAAGAAGGGAGGCCCAGGAAGATTCAGTGTCTTCCTGCATGTCCCATGGCACCCACCTTATGCTATATCTGGCTTTGAGGGAGTGTAGATACAGTGAGGATTCAAAGTATGAGCTGTAAAGAAATGAAAGTAGGCAGACCCAGAACAGAACTCTTTGTTCCTTGTATAAAAGGGGAATTGCTGTTGTTTCATGTACACATTATCTTGTATGTAGGAAAAAGTTTTTAAACACCAAATTTGATCATATATTGCTGAATATTCACTACCTTTTTAATGGAGAAGATCGGTATAGTCAGATAGAAAGTTCTGTGACTGGAAGGGGTGTCAAAAGGGGTCAGAAGAACGAGGTCAAATCCCAGATGTGCAATGAGGCATTCACTCTCTCTTCCTAGTCACTAAATCCTTCTTCATTTGTACTATGAAGGGTTGGATTGGATACTTTCTAGATTACAAGATCACACTAAAATTCTGGAAGCTTATGACTGTACAAGCAGTATTAGTTAGGGCATAGTTAATGCTGTGTACAACAGACCTAGAAAATAAAAGTGGCTTAACCCAGGTAGACCTCTATATATCTCTCATGTAAATGGTCAGCTGATATGGGAGCTCTGCCCTCTGACATCATTGGGGCCCAGGCTTCTTTTGTGTTGTTTCTCTGCCAGCATTCCCTGATCTTCATGATCCAAGATATCTGGCCCCCATGCTCATGTTCTCAGCAGTAGGGTGGAAAAAGAAGGAAGAGGACAGGGAGAGCCCCTTTCCTCTATGAGCATGGCTTGAAAGTTGCACTTAACATTTTTGCTTAGAACTGGTTGGCCTTAGTGAAATGGTCATACCTAGATGTAAGGGAGGCTAAGAAATGTAATCTTTATTCTGGCTGGCCATCTGCCTAGCCACAAGTTCTAATTTTATAGGAGAAAATGGAATAGATATTGGGGATAACCATATGTCATTGTCATGTAAGTCATGTTTGAGATGATAAAGAACACAGGATCATCTGTTGTGTGTATCCCTGCTCAATGAGGCATGGGAAGGATTGGGTGGGGGGTCATATCTCTGACAGTCCTGACAGAAGCCCAACTTAAAGAAATAATAGTGGGGCTCAGAGAACATACTGATGAAACTCTATTCAAATAAGGGAGTAATGGTGGAAAACTCCTTTTGGGGAATCTGCCCAGTTCCTGATGTTCCCCTTTCTCTGAGTTTTAATTCTTGTTCTCCAATATGGTGAGTGATGGCAACCATGTTTGTAGTGAATATCTTTCTACCCATCTGTGGCCACAGACTGAAACGGGTATGACACAACTTATGCTGGGCCATCACATCCTCTCTTGTGGGTTTTCAGAACCATGACCAAAAGAGTCATGTTAATTAGGGACCATTTGCTTATGTTTGAGTGTTACAAACTCAAAATGGTAGGTTACTATTTTCTGTCAATCAGAAAAATCTGGGCCTTGGACATAGAAGGATGAAGCAGGTGCTTAGGGAGAGTAAACCTCCCACAAATAGGGGGGTCTGAGAGAGAAACTGGGAGGGGCTGCTGGTTTCTGATGGCTCCATGGACAAGTTTCCAGTTTTGCCTAAGGCTGAGATGCATTTTCTCCTATTAAATTTATCAAAAACCTCTTAAAAACACACCATGTATATATAGAGCTTTAAAAAAAAAAAAGAACTGCTAATCTGGCCAATTGAGTTTTTCTTTCCCTTTTCCCCCCTAATAAATCTTAAAGTCTTGTGTGCCATCTTAACAGCTAATGGCTTGCAAATTTCAATTTTTCGCTTGTCACTAAGAGTGACAATTCAGAGGAGACTATACAAATTGATTCACCTAGCCAAACTTGTCCAAAGTGGGGAAAATAAATAGGTCAGTCTATGGAAACCCAAACCACAGTGTCTTTCGCCAAATAAAATAGCAAGAGATCCACATAGGAAGGGATGAAATGCAATGGAATGGTTCAGAAGGGAGACTGAAAACAGCTCAACTTTATTTTTAAATATCTTCTTCTAACTTCAATGAATATGTGGTTTTGAAAAAGATCCTAGGTTGGTATGAGAGGATAGAACTCACTATACATTTATACCTTAACTTCAAAGCAAAAAATAGGTAAGTCATCCACTTGCTTAAATAAAATTTGAGAGTGGAGATCTGTTGAGAAACAGAGTCCATGGTGTGAAACTTCCCATATGAGGTATGAAATCCACTAAAAGAAATATATTAGAGTAAGGCTTCAATTAACTGGAAACTAATTATTCAAAGCTTTCACTAATTATTATTTTTAAACCTACATAAATCAGGGATATAGTAAAACAAATCAAGACTTAGGGCGTATCCTAGCTTTAGGTTTAAATTTGGTTTAATTTAATTTTTTTTAAACTTCTACTACTTACCTAGAGCCATGGAATTGGCTAAATAATTGGGTTTTAGAGCTAGCAAGAACTTAAGGGTCATCAAGTGCTCCCGTTTTCAACCTTTGCTTCATACCATGATCACCATGGAAGCTTTAAAAAATTCTGATGCCCAGGCTGCACTCCATGCTCATTATATCAGGATCCTGGGTGGTGGGGAACCTGATGATGTTCCAGATGATTCCGTCTGGAATCTGGAGATGATGCCATGGAATCTGGAAAACCAGGGATCTTCTACAATTGTCCCAAGCAGTAAAGTGACTGACCCAGTTTGCCATCCTGTCTAGGACCAGGCGGGCCTCTGCCCTGTTACCCCACGCAGGCTGCCGGTTACCTGGGGCCAATGTGCGCCACCCCCATGCAGACCACTAAGCCAGGGCTCCTCCAACTCTGATGGGCCTCCCAGTCACCCGGAGAGCATATGAAACGCAGCTTCTAGTAACCAGGTCTAGGGTGGGGCTGAGCATGTGCCTTTCTGACACACGTGCAGGTGATGCGGCTGCAGCAGATCTGGGTACCACACTTCAAGAACTGCTCTGTAGGCTGTTGTAGAGCTCTCCCTTCCACGAGCATACCTGCCTTGCACCCATGTGGTAGATTTGAACTCCCTTCCTCCACCTCTTTCAAGGACAAGAGGCTGGTCTGTTTCAGAATCTCCTTATTTTTCCAAAAGTGTGTGCAGCGGCTCTGTTCACTCAGAACCCGGGAACCATCCATGGGTGGAGTGTCCTTTCACATTCAGGGGTTCCGCAGCTGTTGTGCTTCCCTGAACTGCCACATTTGACTATGTCATTCCAGGGCCGGGTTCCTTTTTTCTTTTTTTCTTTCCTTTCCTTTTCTTTCTTCTTTTCTCTTTTCTCTTTTCTCTCTTTTCTTTCCTCTTACCCATTCCCCATTCCCTTCCCCTTCGCCATTCCCTTCCTTTTCTTTTCCCTCCCCTCTCCCTCCCCTCCCCTTCCCTCACCTCTCCTCTCCTCTCCTCCTTTTCTCTTCTTTCATTCTTTCTCCCCCAAAGGGTGAAAGATATGCTTCATAATTTGGGTGACACCGAGGAATTAAAGTTCCTTGACAGGGACCCATTGGTTAGACAGGATGAGTGTCTGAGCTCTGCTTATCAGCCTACACATGTGGCCAGAGATGGAAGAACTGACAGGCGGTGGAATGAAACCCGGGCACCTACGGAAATCCAGGCCTAATCCCTTCCCATAAAACAAAGTGGAAGATAAGTGAAAACGGTTGAAAGCTGAAAGCAGATGGCTGAGTTCCTCCACACTGGGCTATAAAGGGGGACCTTTGTGACGGAGTATTTATGGGTTTGGGGAAACCTGACAAGGTGTTGCTGTAAATGCCAAGAAATACACAGAACAGTGACTTTGTTATTTGAACACATCTCGTGATGCCTGCAGCTTAGCGAGGATGGGGAAAGATAGCTGGTCTGTGTGTGCGTGTGCCTGTGTGCATGCTCTGAGCCACAAGCAAGACTGCTATGAGCAAGACTAACCTGGTGGGTTGGTGGGAAGAGAGGGGTTGGTGGACAGGGCTGCCAAAGGAAATCCCTGCAGATGCTTAAGCAGGGACAAGCAGACCATCGGGTCACAGAGGAACTCTGCGGGGTCTGAGTGTAGGGGCTGGGGAGTGTGGACTCACAGTTTTAGTTTACTCTCCTTAAAGAGCTGCCCCAAACAAGCTGCATCTAAGAAGCCACCAACTAAAGCAGGGATATCTTTGTCCATCTCTGTTCCAGGCCATTCTACTTCTCCATTAAGCCACAGTCTTTTGCATTAGGCATTTTAGCATCAGTACTTAGAGCAACGTTGCCTTCTTTGTAGAAGTATCAAACCATGATTAATATCTTTCACTGGTCAGCCGATTATTTCCAGTCTTAAGTTTCTGTCCTTGCTCCTGGCCTGATCCACAGAATACTTTTGATAGATAAAAGGCATTCCTTAATATGCAAAGGCATAGCTAACTGGACCTTTGAAAGATATTCTTTCTGAAAAACAAACAAACAAACAAAAAAACGAAAAACAACAAAACCCCCCCCAAAAAACAAAAACAAAACAAACAAACCCCAAAAACCAAAAACCAAAAACTAAAAACCAAACAACCCCTCCCCCCCAAACCACCACATGTATTATTTAGAAATCCATTTTTAAAATCCAAAGAGCTCTTTCTAATTGCAGTCCCGAAACAATCCTACAGAACTGTGTGGTTGGGGGGAGGGGGTGCCCCTTTTGTCTTCAAGTCCTAAAAACACGTGCTCTTCTTTTCAGAGTGGAAGCAGGAAGATTTTTAATTGTAGTTTAAACTGAGTGGACCCTTCGGATTTTCCTGGAGCTTGTCAGAATTCTATTTCTGGGAAACAGCATTGTGATAGAGAAAGACAAGGAGAGGGGAGAGAGGAATCAGAATGAGAACATGCAAAGAGAAAACAGATGTCTCAAAGTCACATGCAGGGCCCCTCATTTGCAGTGTTCAGTGTTCGGGTAAACAGGGCTGAGTATGGAGAAGCAGCTTTGCATGTGAACAATAAACATAAAAGGAAAGGAACCAGGGGCCCTTGAGCACCTCTGTGGAGCTATTCCACACCTGCCAAGTTGGAGACTTCAGGTGGCAACTGCAGGTTGCCCTCCTGCTTTGGAGGGGCCTGGCCTTGTCCCCCACCACCAAAGGAAAGGAATGAAGGTCCCCCCCCCCGCCCCCGCCATCACATCCCATTCAGTTTCCCACTGTGCTCTCCCAGCTTCCCAGGATTTGCTGGCACAGGCTGGTGGTCCAGTGGGAGGGGACTCACTGCTGGGCGGTGTACCTCCCCCAAGGACACCTTTCCTGCCTTCCACTGTCAAATGTTACAGCTCCTGTGTCCTGTCCCTTCTTGCGTATCTGCTCCCAGTCAAATAATAGAAGCAGCTTCAATGAAATCAGCGGTGTCTCTCAGCACTCTCTCAGCGTGGGCAGTGGTTCTCAGCAAGTGGTCTTTGGACCAGCAGTGGCAGCATCCCCAGGGAGCCTGTAGAAATGCAAATTCCTGGGCACCACTCCAGATCCATGTTTCTGCAGTAAGAAACTCTGGTGGTTGGGACCCAGCACCTCACGATTCTACAAGCCCTCCAGGAGACCCATGCTGAAGTTTGAGAATCACCCATACAGACTTGTAGAAGCGATATTTGCATTGGAGCAGAAGAATATCTGTGGACAGAGGTGAATCTCCTAGTGGGGATTTGGGGGCATGTGTGGAAGGCAGTGGAGGAAGTGGAATTTAGGAGGAGATATTGGGCCCATTTTTAGGCCTCTAGATGACTCCCTGCTTTGCCAATGGGTCAGACCCACCCAGTGGCCATCTTAAATGAAGTTGGCTTTGGGTAGGTGATGTTACTGCTTGTAGTAGGGTTATAAGATCTTTGAGAAAGTCCCCCAAGGAGCAGGTTGTACAGCTCACCCCACTGCCAGGACTCCCTTCCTTCTCCAACATGGTTTGGATGGATCCTCTCTTGGCGCTGTCTTCTTTGGAGTGATTCTCACTCCTCCCCCACACCCACCCCCCCACCCCAGCACACATGCGTGCATGCGTACACACACACACACACACCCGAGTCAAGGACACAGAGGGCATCCCTGCATGCTTTTCCTTTTTTCTCTCCTGGGAAATGAGCCCAAGAGAGGCAGGCAGCAGAGTTTCTTTGATGAAAACTGTAAAATATTGCTCACAGAGCTGCTTTCCATATGTTTTGGTTGTAGCATTTCCAATTGCAGATTAAATAGTGCATGTGTCTACTTAAGTTAACTCCTCCTTGCCCTCAGTCCTGAGTTGACTGTACTGTGTTACTGATCCCCCTTTTCCCCTCCTGTCTTGCTGCCTGGAGGGTGATTCTGATTTAGGAGGACATATTTAGTGTGGTCTTTGGCTGGGCCCCAGTGGCCCACAGTGATCTCTCCCTGGCTTTTGGTTGCAAGAGCCAAACTTCTCTTGGGTTGCCCACACGTTCTGGACCTTCTTATAAGTGTAACTAGAGGAGGGTGACTACGCCCTATCCACTCCCCATCTCTTTCCCTGACAGGAGAACAACATTTAATCCTGACCTTTCCAGACTGATCTGTTACGGTAACCAAGGGGCAACTGTTAAAATAAAAGTAGGCTCCTTTCCTCTTGAGTTTGGCTCCCAAAATGGAGTTGAGAAGAAGCCCTACTGCATTTGTATTTGGATGACACTGGGGAAAGATTAAGTTATTAAGAACTTTAACTGGTCCTTTGCTATGTTATCATTTCCTCTTAAGATTTGTCCTAAGTCTTCAATAAAGAACTTCCTAAATACCTGTATAGCCTGGTATGGAAGTTTCTGGGAGACAGAGTATAAAGGGGTAGGGGGCCCACCTCTTTGATGACTTCTGTGGGGAAGGGGCATCCTAACTGTTGAAGGACCTACATTTAACCCCTCAAAATTGTAGCCCACTGGGTCCCTGGGAGGAGTTGGAGAAAGACACCAGGTGAGGAGAATAGCTCCTGGATGGGAAACTCAAGAGACACAGTCAAGGTGTCTAGTGTTATTGATATCTCGGTGCTTGAGGGAGCACTTGCATGGGAATCCAGACAGAGCCAAAGAGCCAGCATCAGGAAGAGTGGGGTCAGAGATTGGACTTAAAGCCCCAAATATGGCTTTGGGGAACATAAGAATTTATGAACTTGTCCCATCATTTCAGGGACATCATTTCAGCTCTTCCCTGCTTGTCTTCTTCAGTTTCTTTCTCTACTGAACTTTCCCCCCAGTATCCACTCTGAATAGCTATGTCTACCCACCCCAGATCTACCTTTTACTCTTCCTGACCCTGTTCTGTGCCCTGAGAGCTGAACCGTGTAAAACAATGGCCATTAGAGTTAAAGCAAAAACCGAGTTTGTGAACCTACCAGGCAAATGAACACACACCAGTGAATAAATCCACAGAGCTGCTCTCAGAAATGTCAGGGTGTTTTTCGAAAAACTTAGTAAAAGGGTGTCAGAGTGGTCATGCCAGTTAAGGATCAAGACTAGTACTCTCCATAGGTCTGAGCCCAGTTCATTCAAACAGGTCCGTATGGTTCCTTGGTGAGGAAGGAGCCAGCAGTAAGGTCCACTGAGGGTCTGGGTCTGGAGTCACTCAAGGGGCACAGTGGGTGAACAATTCCAGCTCGTCAGGGCAAGCCACAACACAACACAAATTCAGTTTTGAGGCAAAGTGTGCCACAAGGAGGACACTTTCCCTCTATATGTAAATGGGTGATCCACTGGCTCAGGTTTGGTTTGACTAATGGAGGTAGCACAGACGGGGCAGGAGGGGGTGAAGTTGAAGTTGAAGACTTATTCCCTGGCTCCTTTCTTTCTGGGCTGGCCACAACCTCTGCCCAATGCAGCCTCCTCTGTTCAGCTCCTGTCTCTTGGTCTGATGATATCAGGCCTCAGGATGCTTGGCCCTCAGGTACTGTGTTATCCCTTGTTAATTCCCTAAGCCCTGCCCCTAGCTTGGAACATAATTTCTTTATATAGTCTTTCTCAAATTATGTGTCTGGTCCTTTTCCTGCCAGGAGTCTGACAGGTGGATTGACAGATACAACCCACGCTGCCTAATTTCCCCCCCCTTGTCTTTTCATTCATACTTCTTAACAGCTTCCCAACTTGACCTGGCACATGGTCCATCTCATTGCTATTCTCTAGGTTATAGCTTTTCGCCTTTAGCTCCCACTGCTAAGGGGTTAACATTTTTGAGCAAGAATCAGATGGGCTCAGAGTCTGTTCTTATATCTGGACCACATCATATATGCCTGGCAAACCTATAAATTGGGTCCTTTGTTCAACTACTCTTGGTTGCATCTCCCATGGCTACAGGTGGAGGGAATCACATAATATGAAGCATGGGGTGGGCTGTCCCTTAGATGGGGAGTGGCCATGGAAGACGCTGTGACTGACATTCAACTCTTAATCCATTTCTGTCTTTTTTTTTTTTTTCCCTCTCATTTGTAGGCTTGTTGGGGGCCAGGGCATTGTCTTGACTGCCCCCATATCCATGCAAGTATCCAGCTCAATTCTGTGCTCAGTGAGTCTGGGTGCTTGAGGGGCTCCTTCCAGAGATACTTTCCTCCTCCAAGGGTCAGCAGACAGTCTAGTTCAGTTACAAGGGAGGAGGAATAGCTTTGAAAACCGTTCACATTACCATTTCAATTTTCAAAATTCCCCAATCATCTTTCCCAGAGTTGGATTCAGTTTCTCCCCACTCAGATTCTTTCCCTACTCAACTCTGCAGCAATGAGCCAGTGAGCTGACAGGCCAGTGTGGGCTGGCGAATTTATCTTCCTTGCTGCCTCCAGGGGAAGTTGCTGTTTACTCAGTTACCTACTTAGTTTTAGGTACTTTCCTAGGTCTCATTTAATCTTTTATGAAACCAAACAGTGCAGGCATTTTCTCTCCATTTTGCAGATGGGGACCCTGTGGCCCAAATAAAGTTACTTGTTCAAATTCAGGGGTATGGCCAGGACTTGGAACCTCTTTTTTTTTTTTTTTTTTTTTTTTCTTTTAATGGAGAAAGGTGGGAAGGGGCAAAGGGAGAGAGAGAGAATCCCAAGCAGGTTCCACACCCAGCACAGAGCTGGCTTGAGCTCACGACCCTGAGATCATGACCAGAGCCGAACCAAGAGTCACACACTTAACTGACCGTGCAACCCAGGCACGCCTGGACCCTCATTGCTTGATTCAAAAGCCCTTGTCACTTCCATTTAGCCATGTTTTCAAACACCTCTGGGGTGAATGGCAGTACCCACTTGCCAGCTGACTCTCTGCTAGCCATCTGTTACCAGCCTACCTCTTCTTCCCCCAAATGCTAGACAGTTGGGAGCAACCTGAGGGAGGAGCCTGCTTTAGGCACTTTTTTCCTTCTACATACCCTGCAGTGCTTTAATGCATAGTAGGTTCTCACAAACCCGCAATAAAATTGCAAAGGGAACAATTAGAATTAGTTTTAATCAGGTAATTTCTTTTCAAGGGGAGCCAGGGTGGAGGAGAAATGGCTATAAAATAATTTACATTGGCCCTATTGGCATTGTTTCTCACTTTTCATCTCTTTGTTTGGACTTTATGTGAGTAGACATTTGATGGTCCCCATAAGTTAGAATCCAATCAAAGCTCTGCAAACTTCAGCCTCTGGTATCCTCTCTCAGCAGACTGTAATTTTGAGAATTGCTTTCTTGATTGGCTATTGTGGCTAGGTAAGAAGAGGGTGGTGCTCAGGTATGGAAGCCGAAATGCTTCTGGAATTCCAATGGAGGTCTGCTTTGAATGCCTGGTACTTATTCATGAGAACTCTTTTACACAGAATCACACTTCCTGCACAAATGAAAATATTTATATGACAGTATTCATGCAATTTGGGAAAAAAATTGCAGCCTGTGATTCTTCCCTTTCCTGGGTGCCACAGCATCTCAGAGTATTTTCTTTCCTCCCCCAAAATTAATGAAAAAGAAATCAAACTTTTGCAGGCTTCACTTAGTTCCTGACTTTCAATCAGATAAATTTGTGACCTGAATATTTCCCTCTCCTCTTTCAGTATTCATGAAGAATCATTTGCGGCCAGGCTGGTGGATTTAAGTGTTTGTCTAGTTCAGGAAAGACAGATTTATTCCTTGGGAGTTGTGTGTAACTTACAACCTTCATATTTCTTGCCCCTCCCCTGCTTTCCCCATCCTTTTTTCTGTCTTTAAATTCAGGGAGAATAATTTTTTTTCCTGTTTTTTTGTTAGTACAAACTTAAGGAGTCTGGGCTTAAAATATTGATCCAGCTTCTCCCAGAGACTTCGGTCTCTGAGTTGTGCAGTGTGGTATGCCTGACTGAAAGTGATCTGGGCTGAATTTGCTTTAATAGGATGTTACACTCCTCTCCTGGGTCAATTTTTATTCACTTTATCAAGTTACTTATTGATTACAGCTCTTGTCACATGCACATTAGTTTGCCGAGAAACTTAAAGGTATGTTTTGTTTCTTGCTTAGAGTAGTCTAGGAATGTAGTGGGCTCTAGTTCAGCGGGGTCCCCAGATGCCCTGATTTTTAAAACTGACTCCGTTTTCTCTTAGGCACTTGACTCAGAATTCTGAGAATGATGTTAGTTGTCTAGAACAGGTAAACAAAACAGATAAGAAATCCCCCCAGCCCCATTTAGTACTTTCTTCTCTGGGAACACTTGGAGGCAATCTCATCTTGAATAAAGGGAGTATAAAGAAAGTACTGAAATGGGAATTTAAGAGTGGAGGGAAGGGATAGAATGGATACAAGTCAAGCTATTGGGTCAAGTCCGAGAGAGGCTGGGCTGGGTGTTTTCATGCCTAAGAGAAAAGTGATTTGGAAAAAGGAAGGAGAATGTGCTTTATGCTTCCATACCTTGGGCCTGGCCAGCTTTTCAAGATACTTGTTTCCTTTAATTTGCGATCAGATATAGAAAAGTCCACCATGAAAACAGAACTCTATTGAGCTTGATTCTGAAGATTTGGAACCCCTCAGCAGGTCGTGGATTACCCCAATTACTGGGATTATTGCTGCCAGGGGAACAAAGAACACTTAGGAACACACTAAAAATGAAAATATTTATTTTTCTATTGGATCTCAGCTTTTGAACGTGCAAATGGTTATATCTAGGGCTAAGTCTGAGTAGAATTATAAAGTAGTCTTCAAGGCCATCCCACCTCCACTTTCTCATGCCCTAATTCGAAGTAGTGTATTATGTCACCCAGAGCAGATACAATTTGACACTTCTTTATATTAAACTGAGATAACATTATCTTATATGTTAATATTTTCTTCCATCACAGTGTCAACAACCCAGAAGCCAGGCTTTGTGCCTGGGAGGTAGTTGTGATGGACCTTAACTGTTATGGGTTATCCAGTCTCTTAACACCTTTCCTTGTTTTTGCAGAACCCAACTATGCTAGCTAGGCTTGAAGACAGCCAGCAGTGACCCCTGTCTCCCATCTCATGCCCTCGTGTCATCTCCTCCTACATTATATTAGGGTTGGTCTGTGTGGTCAATAGAGTGCTACGGAAGTGACTGCATATGATCATGAGACTAGGTCATGGAACACACAGTGGATTCTGCTTTGTTCTTTCTTGGATCCCTTGTTTGGAAGGAAGTCAGCTGTCATGTTATAAATGCACTCAAACAGCTTGATGGAGAATTTGTGGTGAGGAACTGAAGCCTCCTGCCAATAACTAGCTGGCCATGTGAGCGAACCATTTTGAAAGTGCATCCGTTAGCCTCTGTCAAGCTTTCAGACCATAGCCCTGCCAATATCTTTTTTTTCTTTCTTTTCTTTTCTTAGCCCTGGCCAATATCTTATCTGTAATTTCATGAGAGACTCTGAGCTGTAACTACCCAACTGCTTCTAGATTCCTGACTCTCAGAAATTGTGGAAGATAACACATGTTTCTTGTTTTAAGCTGCTAAGTTTTGGGATGATTTGTTACACAGCAATAGATAACTAATATACAAAGGGAGGCATGCCCCAGTTAGTTCCCACAGTGGAAGCCAGAGTGGAGGTGGAAATTTCCTCTTTCAGATTCCTGGCAGTTAGTGCTTGGGTACGTGATCTCAACTGAACCAGTCGGATGCTTATGCTTGGGCCTGTACTCTGCGCTGGGTCAATCAGATGCTTGTGTTTAAGACCTTGAACCTGAAGAGAATTATAATAAAGCAGAATCTAGAGAACTAATTTCTAGAACTAATTCCTTCAGAAGCAGCAATATCAGCAAATGGTATCTTTTGTTGACAGCAATGAGAATAAGCAGTATGTTTCTGTACCTTGGGCCTGGCCAGCTTGGTGGGCCACACACAAGGGTGGGTGGGGTGCTGTGTGATGCCTGTGGCCTGATCTTTGCTGTGGTGTAATTTTGGATGTCATTCTGCTTATTTGGCCTCCAGTGAGTTCTCCCTTTTTCCGGAGCTTCACTCTCTAGTCTTACCAGCAATTCCTGCAGTGTGAGATTCCACTGAAATTCAACAGAATTAGTTTCTATTTTATACAACCAGGAACCCTGCCTGGGACAGCACTCAAGTACATTTTCATAATAACGGTGGTGGCTTCTTTTAGAAAATGTCCATTGCCTTGAGTACTGCACAGAGCAAGTGACAAGTAGATCTTTGTGAATTGGAAGGCTCATTAGTGAATGTCTCTTTTCATATGTTCCTATATTCTATCAGCAACTTTTTAGAGAGGACAATGTTAGGGATTGTACCTGGCACAAGTTGTTTATGATCTGGACTAGAGAGAAGCCACCCCACCCTCCTACCCCCTGTAGTGATATGATCTAGCGATGTAGACAGAAGAGGTCTCACTTTGGAAGCTGAGCCATGTCACCTTTTGGCTGTATGATTTAGAGAGTTATTTGATATGTCAGAACCTCATTTTATCTTACTGACAGTATCACAATCCCTACTCCACTGGGTTGCTGTGAGATTAGATTAGACAGCATTTGAAAAGAGCTTAGCCCTCAAGTTCTGGCTTAGGGTTGGGCAGCTCAACTCTGAGCAGTGAACTGAGGGTTCCTGGCCAGTCATTCACCTTTACTCAGTTTTTTTAAGTAAACTTTGCTGAGTTTCCTCATCTGGAAAATGAGCAGGTTGGATTAGAGCTGTGATTTCCAAACTTCTTTTTTCCTTCTGAAAATAGAAAAAAATCATTTACAGACCTCAATATAAAATAAAGAGTATTTTATTAGCATGGATTTATTTTATAGATTTGCCCATTATAAATTCAGTTACTGAGAACAATGGGGCAATTCTGATGAGTATAAACATTTGAAATCAGGATTATGGGTGACATTTGCCACCAAGCTTACGTATCACATTGAATTCTGCATATGATATTGGATGTGCATCAACAATGTGAAGTTTCATATGCATAAGTAGTTGCACATATAATTGTTTTTGATAGTGTATCTTGCAATCTCAGAAGATTTTTAGTTAAACTGAGGTTTGGTGTGAAGACTGCATGAACGTGAACTTCTTCAAGCACAAGCAAACGTGCAGTGGGTTTAAGTGTGGCTTCTGCCACATTTGGGTAAGCCCATGGAGCCCTAGGGAAAGCAATTTACAAACTCCCAGAGTAGATGATGCTAAGTTTTCTTGCAGTTCACACATTCAGTGGTTCTAAGGATCAACACAGGAGTGATATCTGCATAACACCAGCCATCTTTTTAACTTGCAAAAGCAGTACAGGAACATATGCTCAGTGTAAACACTTCCAATAACATGGGAGCATATAGAATGAAAAGTAAGAGTTTCCATTCAACCATCTCCCCTTATGGCCCTGTCCCTTTTCCTTTCCCTTTCTATATACAGATGTAAATCCTTTCTCTCTCTCTCAGCAGGCTTTCTATGAATACGTAGACCTACCATATCCTTTTAAACTTTTATTTAATATTTTATAATATAAATATCTACAATTCATTAACGATTCCTCTATTTAATGAACATTTAAAATAATGTTTTGTCATCATTTCAAAGAGTGTTGTAGTCATCACTTTTATACATATACCTTTCCTGACCTTTCAGTAGGATAGGTCCCAAGAATTGGAATTGTCTCAACAAAACAAATAGATATTGATAAATACTGTCCAATTGCCCCTTCAAAAGTCTATGCCAATTTGTATTCACCAATGATGCTTATTATTTTAATTTACACTTCTCTGGTTACTAGTGAGGTTGAGCATCTTTTCATGCTTACTGGTCACTTCTGTTTACATTTTGCTGCATTGGCTTTAACTATTTTTTCCCATTTTTCCATTGGGTAATAATAAATTTTTTTCCTAACTGGAATCTTTTAAATAGAATTTGATATCAAAGTATTCCAGAGTACAAACAAATCCAAATGGATTTCCTGGAACTTGTTGCAACAGCAATTAATCCACATAAGTAAATGTATCTATCCATTTATTCATCTATTCACCAATCATTCAAGAAGTATTAATGTATATTAGAAGTACAAAAATACCTAAGACCTGTACCTTACACAAAAGAGGCCCACAGTTTACTTGGGAAGACAGATACATAAGCAGTTACAGTTCTTGGTGTAAGGGCCCTAACACAGGTATGTTTGGAGAGTTGTAGGAGCACCAGGTCTGCTGGATATAGGTTATTTCTACAGGGTGTGCTGTCTGGAGCATCATACCCTATTAACTCTGGAATTGAGTCGTGGAAGTAACAGACACCACCTGTGCTTTTTAAGAAATACATTTTAAAGAGCTGGAATTTTAAGAGATATTTGAAAAGCTAGAGAGAGGGGCTTACAAAGCTTAGGAAAATAAAAGAAAATGACATCAGAGAAAGCTTTAAGTCTATAATGCAGAAATTACCCGAGTAAGGGAGTGAGTAGGAGAAAGTGTGATGAGTGAAAGGAGATGGAGAGTAGGGCTCAGAGTTAAGAATATCATAATGTAGATATCCATGGAGTCTGAGGACAAGGAATCATAGTGTCAAACAAGTCAGGAAAGAGGACTTCATAACTCCCACTTAAGATTTATTAATGTGGATTCTGTGGGAGGAGGATGAGTTGATTTAGATCAACTTTCCTTGGAGGCAGTCAAGAGCTAGGTTAAAGCACTGGGTTTCAGGAGTCAGGGAGAAATGCATACATGCACACACACATCTATACACACATGCACACACACTTATATATTTATGTATTTGGAGGGGAGAGGGCCACATTTGATGTTGGAAGGTGATAGAAACCAATAAAGCTGGGAGTCAAGATAATGGAAGTCTTAGCTTAGAGTTCTCTAGAGTTTTCTAGTGGTCTCTAGAGAGCAGAACCTGAGGCAAGTGTTAGAGTGCTAACGTTTTATTTGGGAGGCACAAGCTTAGGGCTATGAGGAAAAAACAGAAGTGAGGCAAAGAAGGATGTGAAACACTGGGATGCAGTGTATGACACTGGTGAGCACTTCCCAGTGAAAGTTAATGAAATAGTGCAGGTCACTCAGCAGGTGTATTTGCTTGGCATGTGGGACTTTGTGGAAGGACTGGAAGAGAAACTACACTTGAAGGAGAAACCACACCTTATAGTTGTCCCCAGAAGAGATTATGGTCGGGGAGTTTAATAGCTAGCCCCCTTCCTTCTCCCATTTTTTTGTTGGTCAAAGTTCATTTCTTGGGCTGCTAATCTTCCTGTATTGCTTTGTGCTTGGAAGAGGAGCTTCCATTGAAGGACCCCAACAGACCTCTGCTATGATGACCTGCATATGCACCCATCTTTGTGGCTTGCCTCTCTCCACACTTGACTTCAGTGTGTGGTTGCTGCCACCAATGGCATTCTTGGAAAATTTACTTAGGCCATTCATTGTCAAATTGGTCATTCTTCTAGCTACTTTCCTTCCTACCACAGGCTTTCCTTGTAGTAACTTCATTTTAATCTCTCTCTCTTATTAACATAAAATGTATTATTTGCCCCAGGGATACAGGTCTGTGAATCATCAGCCTTGCACATTTCACAGCACTCACCACAGCACATACCTTCCCCAGTGTCCATGACCCAGCCACCCTACCCCTACACCCCCACCTCCCAGGAACCCTGTTTGTTTCATGAGATTGAGTCTCTTATGATTTATCTCCCTCCTGATCCCATCTTATTTCATTTTTTCCCTCCCTACCCCCATGACCCCCACCCTGCTTCTCAAATTCCTCATATCAGAGAGATAATATGATAATTGTCTTTCTCTGATTGACTTATTTTGCTTAGCATAATACCCTCTAGTTCCATCCACATCATTGCAAATGGCAAGATTTTATTTTTTGATGGCTGCATAGTGTTCCATTGTATATATATACAACATCTTCTTTATCCATTCATCTGTTGATGGACATCTAGGTTATTTCCATAGTTTGGCTATTGTGGACATTGCTGCTATAAACGTTTGGGTGCACGTTCCCCTTCGGATCACTACATTTGTATCTTTAGGGTAAATACCCAACAGTGTGATTGCTGGGTTGTAAGGTAGCTCTATTTTCAACTTTTTGAGGAATCTCCTTACTGTTTTCCAGAGTGGCTGCACCAGCTTGCATTTCCGCCAACAGCGTAGGTGGGTTCCCATTTCTCCACAACCTCACCAACATTTGTCATTTCCTGACTTGTTAATTTTAGCCATTCTGACTGGTGTGAGGTGGTATCTCACTATGGTTTTGATTTGTATTTCCCTGATGCCAAGTGATGTTGAGCACTTTTTCATGTGTCTGTTGGCCATTTGGATGTCTTCTTTGCAGAAATGTCTGTTCCTGTCTTCTGCCCGTTTCTTGATTGGATTATTTGTTCTTTGGGTGTTGAGTTTGATAAGTTCTTTATTGATTTTGGATACTAGCCCTTTATCTGATATGTCATTTGCAAATATCTTCTCCCATTCTCTCAGTTGTCTTTTGGTTTTGTTGACTGCTTCCTTTGCTGTGCAAAAGATTTTGATCTTGATGAAATCCCAATAGTTTCATTTTTTGCCCTTACTTTCCTTGCTTTTGGGGATATTTCTAGGAAGAAGTTCCTGTGGCTGAGGTCGAAGAGAGCTGCCTGTGTTCTCCTCAAGGATTTTGATGGGTTCCTGTTTCACATTGAGGTCCTACATCCATTTTGAGTCTATTTTTGTGTGTGGTGTAAGGGAATGGCCCAGTTTCATTCTTCTGCATGTGGCAGTCCAGTTTTCCCAACACCGTTTGTTGAAGAGACTGTCTTTTTTTCCACTGGACATTCTTTCCTGCTTTGTCAAAGATTAGTTGACCATAAAGTTGAGGGTCCATTTCTGGGCTCTCTATTCTGTTTCATGGATCTATGTGTCTGTTTTTGGGCCAGTACCATACTGTTGTGATGATTACAGCTTTGTAATAGAGCTTGAAGTCTGGAATTGTGATGCTGCCAATTTTGGTTTTCTTTTTCAACATTCCTCTGGCTGCTCGGGGTCTTTTCTAGTTCCATATAAATTTTAGGATTATTTGTTCCATTTCTTTGAAAAAAATTGATGTTATTTTGATAAGGATTGCATTAAATGTACAGATTGCCATAGGTAACATAGAAATTTTCACAGTATTTGTTTTTCCAATCCATGAGCATGGAACGTTTTTCCATTTCTTTGTCTTCCTCAATTTCTTTCATGAGTACTTTATAGTTTTCTGAGTACAGATTCTTTGCCGCTTTGGTTAGGTTTATTCCTAGGTATCTTATGATTTTGGGTGCAATTGTAAATGGGATTGATGCCTTAATTCCTCTTTCTTCTGTCTTGCTGTTGGGTGTATAGAAATGCAACTGATTTCTGTGCATTGATTTTATATCCTGACACTTTACTGAATTTCTGTACGAGTTATAGCAGTTTTGGAGTGGAGTCTTTTGGGTTTTCCATATAAAGTATCATATCATCTGCAAAGAGTGAGAGTTTGACTTCTTCTTTGGTGATTCAGATGCCTTTCATTTCTTTTTGTTGTCTGCTGAGGCTAGGACTTCTAGTACTATGTTGAATAGTAGTGGTGATAGTGGACATCCCTGCCATGTTTCTGACCTTAGGGGAAAAGCTCCCAGGTTTTCCCCATTGAGGATGATGTTCGCTGTGGGTTTTTCACAGATGGCTTTGATGATATTGAGGTATGTATCCTCTATCCCTATACTGTGAAGAGTTTTGATAAAGAAAGGATGCTGTACTTTGTTAAATGCTTTTTCAGCATCTATTAAGAATATCATATGGTTCTTGTTCTTTCTTTTATTAGTGTATTGTATCACATTGATTTGTGGATGTTGAACCAACCCTGTATCCCAGGGATAAATCCCACTTGCTCATGGTGAATAATACTTTTAAAGTACTGTTGGATTGTATTGGCTACTATTTTGGTGAGAATTTTTGCATCCATAATCATCAAGAATATTGGTCTGTAATTCTCCTTTTTGATGGGGTCTTTGGTTTTAGGATCAAGGTAGTGCTGGCCTCATGAAATGAGTTTGGAAGTCTTTCTTCCATTTCTATATTTTGGAACAGTATCAGGAGTATAGGTATTAATTCTTCTTTAATGTTTGGTAGAATTCCCCTGGGAAGCCGTCTGGCCCTGTTTGTTTGGGAGATTTTTGATGACTGTTTCAATCTCCTTACTGGTTATGGGTCTGTTCAGCTTTTCTATTTCTTCCTGGTTCAGTTTTAGTAGTTTTTATGTCTCTAGGAATGCATTCATTTCTTCCAGATTGTCAAATTTGCTGGTGTATAGTTGCTCATAATATGTTCTTATAATTGTTTGTATTTCTTTGGTGTTGGTTATGATCTCTCCCTTTCATTCATGATTTTATTAATTTGGGGCCTTTCTCTTTTCTTTTTGATAAGTCTGGCTAGGGGTTTATCAATCTTATTAATTCTTCCAAAGGATGAGCTCCTAGTTTTGTTGATTTGTTCTACTGTTCTTTTGGTATCTATTTTATTAATTTCTGCTCTGATCTTTATTATTTCTCTTCTCCTGCTGGGTTTAGGCTTTCTTTGCTATTCTTTCTCCAGCTCCTTTAGGTATAGGGTTAGGTTGTGTACTTGAGACCTTTCTTGTTTCTTGAGAAAGTCCTGTATTGCTATATACTTTCCTCTCAGGACTGCCTTTGCTGTGTCCCAAAGATTTTGAAGAGTTGTTATCATTTTCATTTGTTTCCATGAATTAAAAAATTTTTTTTTAATTTCCTGGTTGACCCATTCATTCTTTAGTAGGATGCTCTTTAGCCTCCATGTATTTGAGTTCTTTCCAACTTTTCTCTTGTGATTGAGTTCTAGTTTCAAAGCATTGTGATCTGAAAATATGCAGTCTTTTGAAAATATCCCAGTCTTTTGGTACTGGTTGAGACCTGATTTGAGGCTCTTACTTTTTTTTTTTTCACCTTGTTAAATGGGTCTTTATAAAAAGTTCCTAAATGAAGGGCAAAAAGAGGAGGAGGAGAAGGAAGGGGAAGAGGATTGAGAAGGGAAGGAGGAAGAGGAAGAATTACGTGGAAGTAAAGCTTCTCTCCCAGTTGTTATTCTCCTTATGGATGGCCTGGCCTGAAGGCAGTCCACAGGCCAGTCTCATCATGTTTGCTTGGAGTACTTGTTAGAACAACCCTGGTGGTCCCATACTCAGCCTCAGTCTCTGGGTGGAATCCAGGAATCTTCTCGTTATCAAGTTACACCTCCTAATTCTGATACTCGCTCAAGTTTGAGAAGCCCATCCTGGGATATAAACAGCGCCACCATTGTTCCAGTCTGATATAGGGAGCCACTGGTCCCCAACCCCAAAGCGCGCATCATCTTGGGGTAGACCTCAGCAGTGTAAATGTAGATGGTGTTGAAGTTGGCTGCCACCAAAGCCCTCAGCATGAAGAGGAAGCCAATCAGGCCAGTGCTTGATGTGCAGATATTGAGGAGAAGGAAGAATAAGGCTGTGCATCCCATGGTGATAGAAAGGCTCAGCCGTCTTCCCAGGAAATTAATGCCCAGGATATTGAAAGGATTCAAAACAATTTCACCAACGGTCCTGATAATCATGGTCCTGTAGTCAGAGGGAGCAAACATGTGGCAGTGGCAGGGGCTGTGGCTCTTCTCCGTGTCCGGCAGGGTTACAGCCACCTCAGACTGGGACTCGGACTCCGCCCCCGAGCCGCACACCAGGTCCTGCTCCAGCAGCTCAGCGCTGGCCAGGATGACCCCGTAGTAGGCAAAAGAGACCCAGGATGTGATCTCTTCTGTAGAATGTTCCATTTGCACTAGAGAAGCGTGTGTATTCTGTTGTTTTGGGATAGAATGTTCTAAATATATACTAGATGTCCATTTGGTCCAGCATGTCATTTAAAGCCTTTATTTCCTGTTGACCTTTTGCTTAGATGATCTGTCCATTTCAGTGAGTGGGGTATTAAACTCCCTTAATATTACTGTATTATTGTTGATGTGTTTCTTTGATTTTGTTATTAATTGGTTTATATAATTGGCTGCTCCCATGTTAGGGGCATAGGTATTTAAAATTTTTACATCTTCTTGTTGGACAGATCTTTTAAGTATAACATAGTGTCCTTCCTCATCTCTTATTATGGTCTTTGGCTTAAAATTTAATTTATCTGATATAAGGATTGCCACCCCCGCTTTCTTTGATGTCCATTAGCATGGTAAATTGTTTTCTATCCCCTCACTTTAAATCTGGAGGTGTCTTTGGGCCTAAAATGAGTTTCTTGTAGAGAGCATATCAATGGGTCTTGTTTTTTTTTAATCCATTCTGATACCCCGTGTCTTTTTTTTTTTTTTAAGATTTTATTTATTTATTTGACAGAGATCACAAGTAGGCAGAGAGAGAGAGAGAGAGAGGAGGAGGCAGGCTTCCCGCTGAGCAGAGAGCCCAATGTGGGGCTCGATCCCAGGACCCTGAGATTATGACCTGAGCCAAAGGCAGAGGCCTTAACCCACTGAGCCACCCAGGTGCCCCCCCCCCCTTTGATTGGGGTATTTAGCCCATCGACATTCAGGGTAACTATTGAAAGATATGAATTTAATGCCATTATATTGCCTGTAAGGTGATTGTTACTGTATACTGCCTCTGTATTGCCTTTAAGGTGATTGTTACTGTATATTGTCTCTGTTCCTTTCTGGTCTGTTACTTTTAGGCTCTTTGTTTACCTAGAGGTCCCCTTTCAATATTTCCTGTAGGGCTGGTTTGGTGTTTGCAAATTCTTTTAATTTTTGTTTTTTCCTGGAAGCTTTTTATCTCTCCTTCTATTTTCAATGTCAGCCTAGCTGGATATACTATTCTTGGCTGCATATTTTTCTCATTTAGTGCTCTGAATATATCATGCCAGTACTTTCTGGCCTCCCAGGTCTCTGTGGATAGGTCTGCTGCCAACCTAATATTTCTACTCTTGCATGTTACAAGAGCTGATTTCAGGATTTTCTCTTTGTCTCTGAGACTTGTAAGTTTTACTATCAGATAACAGGGTATGGACCTATTTTTATTGATTTTGACGGGGTTCTCTGTGCTTCCTGGATTTTGATGCTTATTTCCTTTGCCAAATTAGGGAAATACTCTGCTATAATTTTCTCCAATATACCTTCGGCCCCCTCTCTTTCTTCTTCTTCTTCTGGCATCCCAGTTATTCTAGTATTTTTTATCTTATGGTATCACTTATCTCTTGAATTCTCCCCTCATGGTCCGGTCCAGTAATTGTCTACCTTTTGTTCATCTTCTTTATTCTCCATTATTTGGTCTTCTATATCACTAATTCTTTCTCCTGCCTCATTTATCCTAGCAGTAAGAGCCTCCAGTTTTTATTGCACCTCATTAATACCTTTTTTTGATTCAAATTGGGTAGATTTTAGTTCTTTTATTTCTCCAGAAAGGGATTCTCTAATGTCTTCCATGCTTTTTTCAAACCCAGCTAGCACCTTGATAATTGTCATTCTGAACTCTAGTTCTGACATATTACTAATG
Organism: Mellivora capensis; assembly: GCA_004024625.1. Classification (NCBI taxonomy): domain Eukaryota; kingdom Metazoa; phylum Chordata; class Mammalia; order Carnivora; family Mustelidae; genus Mellivora; species Mellivora capensis. The sequence continues at coordinate 4,723 of PISX010013735.1, read as the reverse complement.
TCTATATGGATTAGGTTCCTAGTCATTGGTACTACCTCTTGTTCTGTGTGTGTGTGTGTGTGTGTGTGTGTGGTGAGTTTTTCTGCCTTTTTATTTTATCCAGATAAAAATAGATGAATGAGATAACAAAATATTAAAGGGATAGCAATGACCCCAGAAAAATATACACTAACCAAATCAGAAGAGACCTGGAACCAGGGAGAGAAGTAAGGGGGTAAAAAAGAAAAAAAAAATATTAGACTGGTGAATAGAACAGAGCCACACACTTGATTTTGGGTGTGTTTTGGACTGTTAGAAGAAACTACCTCCCAAAATTTTGAAGAAAGAAAAACTTATATATATACAAAAATAAGGGTAAACAGCATGAAGGGATGGAATATGACTGTAAAGATGAAAATTAAAGAAGATTCTAAAAAAGGAATTGGTAAGATAAGACGCTGGTTGAAAAAGAAAAGAAAAAAAAAGAGGAAAGAATGTGATCAGGCTGGAAACTAGAACAAAGCCATGTGCTAGATTTAGGGTATATTTTGATTTATTAGAAGAAATTGTATCCAAAAATTTTAAAGAAAATGTATATGTATACAAAAAATAAGGTTAAATACAATGAAGGGGTAAAATATGACTATAACAATGAAAATTAAAAAAAGATTTTTAAAAAGGATTGATAAGATAAAATAGTTAAAAATGTTAAAATAGGAAAGATTAAAATTAAATTAAAAATTAAAATTAAAAATTAAAAAAAAGAGTAAGAAAAAGTAAGATTAAAAAAATTAACTTTGGAAGACTAAAGGATCATAGGAAAAAAGCCATGAATTCTATGTGGTGCTTTCCCCTAGCTCTGGAGTTCCACAGTTCTCATTGATCACTGAACTTGGTCTTGGCTGGATGTTCTTTCAGATCTTCTGGGAGAGAGGCGTGTTGCATTGATTCTCAAATGTCTTTGCTGGAGGTGGAATTGCACTGCCCTTGCCAGGGACCAAGCTAAGTAATCTGCTCGGTTTTGGTCTCGGTAGCTTTTGTTTCCTGAATGCTTTCTGTAGAGCTTTGGAGGACGGGAATGAAAATGGCAGCCTCCGTATCTCCAGCCCCATAGGAGCTGAGATCTCAGGGCCCCAGTCCTCAGTGTGCCCTCAGAGAAAAGCAGTCAATTCTCCTGTCTCCCTAGTCTCTGGCCGCATTCCGAGCTTACCTGGCCTGTGATGGAGTGTTTCTGTCTCTGGTGCACTGCCCTGTTTGGAGTCTCCAAACCCAACAGATTCCTGCTGCATGCTCCCTTACCACTCCTCCCAGAGGAGGAAGGTGAGTCTCCCTGGATCTATTGCTTGTTGGGTCCCTGCTCAAAGAGCCATGGTCTGACTGTGCCATGGATCATGGTTTAAGGTAATCCCAAAGTGAGAGCCTACTGCTCAGCTCCGTTTCTGCAGCCAGTTTCCCCATTCTGATACCTGGCAGCTCTGCCACATTCAGACACCCCTGGTATTTCTGTGAGCCCGTGGGTCCTGAGACCACACTGTCCCTGCGAGGGCTCTACCACCACTTAGCCTCTGGAGTGACATCCCTCAGTGGAACAGACTTCTACAAGTTCTGATTTTGTGCTCCGCTGCTTTACCGTTTGCTGGGAGCCAGGCCCCTCCCCCTGTGGTCTGCCTCAGATTCACTTCTCTGCATGTCCTACCTTCCTGAAAGTGGTCGATTTTCTGTTCCTAGAATTGCTGCTCTTCTTCTGTTCTCTCTCCTGTTGAGTTTATAGGTGTTCAGAATGGTTTGATAACTATCTAGCTGAACTCCTAGGACGTGAGGATATTTAGGTCTCCTACTCCTCTACCATCTTGTTCCTCCCCCAGCCATTTTTATCTCTTTTATAATCAAGATTTCATCCTGTGTCCCAGGTCCATAGTTAGTTCTATGTCCTCATCCCTGCATCTCTTCCCTTATAACCTAGGTGGGATTTTTTTTTAAAATAAAGATTTTTATTTATTTGACAGAGAGAGAGAGAAAAAGAGAAAGCACAAGGAGGGGGAGTGGCAGAGGGAGAGGGAGAAACAGGCTCCCCACTGAATAGGGAGTCCGTGTGGGGCTTGATCCCAGGACCCTGGGATCATGACCTGAGCTGAAGGTGGATGCTTAACTGACTGAGCCACCCAGGCACACCTTACCTGGGTGGGATTTATAAGGAAGTAGATTTGAAATTAATATCATTGTAATTCAACTCCAAACTGGGCCTCATGTGAGCTAGCCTTGGCAGAGAATTGCACTCTGAGGAACACCATCCAGCAACCAAAAGCAATTAAGTTAAATTAAAACTTTACTGGTATCTCTGGGAAGACTGTCAAGGGAAGTAAATATATTTTTAATGTACAGCAAGACTTGTTAAGCTTTTCCCATCTCTGGTATATTCCATATCTTCCATTCCCCACCCTACCAAACTCTCTCCTTCACTCCGATTCTAAACTGAGCATTTGCCCGTCACTCTGCCTTAGCGAGTCCCGTATTTTCTTCCTCTTCCCCCTTTCCTTCTGCCTTGATTGTTTCCATGCCAACTTCTGATACATATATCCCATTTTTGCATTTTCAGTTCTGTCCTTTTTCTCTTCATCGTCCCAGAAATTAAGATTGCAAAGACAGAATTCTCCTTAAAATTGGTGAAGGAGGGGGACACTTGCACATTAATCATTTTTATTTTCATCATTTGAGAAAGAAGTTGCTAATGAGCAGAGCTGTTCAGCAATGAAATGGATTACTCCATTAGGCAGGGGTTCTCCTGTCACAGGGATAATTCAGATGAAGTCTGGAGAATCAGTGCTCAGGGATATTAGGAGAAAGTTCTGGTTCTGGGCAATGTTGGGACAGGTGATTTATAAGCTCCCACCATGTCCAAGATCCTAGATTTAGATTTGTGTCCTGTAAACTCTGCCATATTGTCAGGGTGGACTCCTGTCAGTTTCTCCCCCTCTTTAGAAATCTCTTTGCCAGGGATGGGGAACCTCAAACTGTGAGCTCACTCTAACTCTTGTGGCTTTAATTTCTTTGAGACAAGTTGTCTGTATTGTCTTTTCAGCATCTCAGCCTTTCCTGCTGGAATCAACAAGCTCGACTATGTGTCTCTCAGATGGCTCAGATTTTCCACTAATGTGTCAGCTATGCAGTCTAGCTGTGCCAGACCTTTGCTAGATGACTGATGACTGTTCATTTTGCTCTGAGACTGCATGTTCCAGGGGACAAGCAGGCAAGGTTGATGTTGGATTGTTGGGAGGCAGCAGCCAGGAGCTCAGATTCCCTAGTGAGGGAATGGGTCAGGACACCTGTCTTGCCGGACCTGCCGTGCTTCAGGGTAGAGGTGCAGTGAGAGAGGGAGGGCACACACTTTGGGGTCGGATGGTCTGAATCAGTTACTCATACACAAAGAGTGCTAGTCCAGACTCCTTGGGTCGCAAGTGACAACCAAAAAATAAAATAAAAAGTGGGTGGCAGTGGTGGTGGTGTTGGGGTACTTACTGGCTTCCAAAACTGGAAGTGTGGTCACAGCTTGTGCAGGAGCTCAGGGGACTTGTAGACTTGCCTCTTGGTTTCTTTCTGTCTTACCAGCCTTACCTCCTCCTGCTTCTACATGGCTTCATTTTCTACACCAATGGAAATAAATCTTTTTACTAGATGTTTTGAACCATATTCTCAGAGTTGAATCTCATTGCCCTGAGTAGGGTCCTGTGTTTATCCCTGAATCAGTCTCGGTGGTGATGGGTAGGGGACAGAATACACGACTGGCCAGGAGAATATTTTCCAGAGGGAAAGTGAGCCATTCTTGTCAACGAGGAGCAAGAGCATATGGATGTTGAACTGACAGAACAGCCCATGTCTACTACAGTACAACCTTAGTAAGGGTGTTGTCATTACTCTGAGACTAATTTCTTCAAATATGAAATTCCTACTTCATAGCTATTTTGAAGAACGTAAATAGTAAATGCATAGCACCTGCCACACAGTGGGCCTTCGATAATTAGTAGCAATTCTTGTCATTAGGTCCAGAGGACCCGTTGGTGAGAGGAGAATTCTATCCAGTGGGGAGATCTGTGTGTGTGTGTGTGTGTGTGTGTCTGTGTGTCTGTGTCTGTGTGTGTCTGTGTATGTGTGCATGTGCATGCATTCCTGTGCTAGCTCTTAGGGAGGCACAGGCTAATGGACGTGTTCCCACCATCCCAACTTTTCTGTCGTTCCTTCCCTTCCACCTTTGCTCTTTGGCTTACTCTTTAGTTTTCTATCTTTCATTTTCTCTTCCTTTTCCCTCCTCTGCTTTCCTTTTCCTTTCACCGGCTATATGTATATATGTATGTGTGTATATATACACACACAATATATGTATATATGTTACAAAAATACAGTATTTTCCTATTTTTTTTTATTTCTTTTCAGCGTAACAGAGTTCATAGTTTTACACCACACCCAGTGCTCCATGCAATGCGTGCCCTCCACAATACCCACCATCAGGCTCCCCCAACCTCCCACCCCCCGCCCCTTCAAAACCCTCATGTTGTTTTTCAGAGTCCATAGTCTCTCATGGTTCATCTCTCCCCCAATTTCCCTCAACTCCCTTCTCCTCTCCATCTCCCCATGTCCTCCGTGTTATTTGTTATGCTCCACAAATAAGTGAAACCATATGATAATTGACTCTCTCTGCTTGACTTATTTCACTCAGCATAATCTCTTCCAGTCCCGTCCATGTTGCTAC
>PISX010013734.1:0-55600 GCA_004024625.1 Mellivora capensis | reverse complement strand
CAACATGGACGGGACTGGAAGAGATTATGCTGAGTGAAATAAGTCAAGCAGAGAGAGTCAATTATCATATGGTTTCACTTATTTGCGGAGCATAACAAATAACAAGGAGGACATGGGGAGATGGAGAGGAGAAGGGAGTTGAGGGAAATTGGGGGGGGAGATGAACCATGAGAGACTATGGACTCTGAAAAACAACCTGAGGGTTTTGAAGGGGCGGGGGGTGGGAGGTTGGGGGAGGCTGGTGGTGGGTATTGTGGAGGGCACGCATTGCATGGAGCACTGGGTGTGGTGTAAATCTATGAATTCTGTTACGCTGAAAAGAAATAAAAAAAAAAAAGAGTATACAGAAAGTTAAAAAAAAAAAAAAAAAGAGATTGTCAAAGGGATTCCAAACATGAAGTCTGAGAAACTCTCACAGTCTAGAGGAGCCGAAGGAACCACATGAACTAAATGTACTGTTGTACTCTCACAGCAGAAACACGCATTAGGTAAAAACCAAGGAAATTTGAATGAAGTGTGGACTTCGGCTAAAGATTTTATCTATATTGGCTCATTAGTCATGATAAATATACCATACAGGTGTTGGCATTAGGAGAGATTGAGTATGAAGTATCCAGGAAATTCTGTCAATATTTGTAACTCTTCTGTAAATCTAAAATGATTCTTCAGGGGCCCCCTGGCTGGCTCAGCTGGTAGAGCATGTGACTCTTGATCTCGGGGTCGTGATTTCAAGCCGCACGATGGGTGTAGACATAAATAAAGAAATAAACCTCAAGAAAAGATTCTCAAAATGTTTCAAAATGCATGTGTGTGGGAGAAGGGAAGCATTTCTTAGATTCTAGGGAATACAGGTTCTGTTTGGCTCTGTTGGTTCGCCAAAGACAAGTAGTTGGTTCTAACTTATTAAGTGATCTTTTTTAAAAAAGATTTTATTTATTTATTTGAGAGAGAGAGACAGTGAGAGAGAGCATGAGAGGGGAGAAGGTCAGAGGGAGAAGCAGACTCCCCATGGATCAGGGAGCCGGATGTGGGACTTGATCCCGGAACTCCAGGATCATGACTCGAGCCGAAGGCAGTTGCTCAACCAACCGAGCAACCCAGGCACCCTGAACTTATTAAATGATCTTAAGTCAGCAGGCACTTTAATAAGTTTGAGCTCCCCAGGACACCGTTTTTATATTTTCTTCCAATCTGTCAATAATCCCAAGACTGGGATTAATTTGCTTTGTGCTCAGGTAGACAGAATTTGACGCATGATTGATGTGGTGGTTTCCTGAGGAGACATCTCCCCCAAGAAATAAAAGAGCTCTTTTTTGGTATTTCCTCAAAACCTGGAGAATTGAAATACAAGGCAGAAATAAAAATTTTTAATTATGCCAATGAAAAATGAAGTGTTAGGGGCACCTGGGTGGCTCAATGGATTAGGCCTCTGCCTTCCGCTCAGGTCATGATCTCAGGGTCCTGGAATCAAGCCCCATATAGGGCTCTCTGCTCAGCGGGGGGCCTGCTTCCCCCTATTTCTCTCTGCCTCTCTGCCTGCTTGTGATCTCTCTCTCAAATAAATAAATAAAATCTTTAAAAAAAGGAAAGAAAAATGAAGTGTTGGAAGCCATTCAATGCATTAAAATATTTGTAGCAAAATTGATGAAATCAAATACAAAAACAAAGATAGTAAAAAAAAGTCGGCGTGATATAAATAGCATAGTGTACATCCTTGAGGAAAAAAAATTCTGGATGGGAACTATACTTAGTTAAGACAATAGATGGTCAGCAAGCAGTTTCTTTTCATTCAGACCTAATGCTTTCTGTCACAAAGCAATCAAGTTTTAAATCATGAATGCCTGAACTTTATTTTTAAGATTTTATTTATGTATTTGAGGGAGAGAGAGAATGGGGGGGGTCAAAGGGTGAAGTGACTCCCCCTTGAGCAGGGAGCCCAATGCAGGACTCGATCCCGGGACTCCAGGATCATGACCTGAGCCAAAGGCAGTCGCTCAACCCAACTGAGCCACCCATGCACCCCTGAACTTATAGTAGCTGTTGGCAGGGTGTGAGGGGGAAAGAATGGTAAACAAAATTTGCTGTTTACTTTATGTTCATGCTTTTGGTTAGGAACCCCACCGTGAAACCAGAAGAATATAGAAATTCTCAACTGTCCCTTATACAGTTGCTGTCAAAAAAGGTGTTGTGTGCACACAGGTACACACCCACACAAACACAGCATACGGCAAACACACAGACCACACACGCAAATCCTCAGCATGCTGGGGGCTCAAGGGGGGATGGACAGCACCACCTAATCTGGGGACTCAGCTAAGTGGAGACGGGTTAAGAAACCTCATGGTCCAAGTTTATCAGGTAAGTTTCTCAGATTTTTCAGCCAAATGTGTGCTGAGACTTTAAGAGAAAGGGTCTAAGGACAGCTAAGTTCAGCGTAAGAGAATGTGATTTTGAGCAGAGTCGAGAACGGTGGGGAGTTGCTTAGAGGAAAATGGAGGGTTGGAAGTTAGCATGAAGACCTCTGAACAATCAGGTTGGAGGGATGGGTCTTTATAACAGACCTCACCAGGGAGAAATAAGATGCCATTTCCCAAGTCTGCCCTCAAACTTGTCCCAAGTTTGCCAACCATCTACAGGGAAACACCAGTGTAGCCTTGTAATGAGGGTCACTGATTTGAAGACTTCTTCTTCTTCTACCCCCCCCCCCCATTTTTTGGTGCCTTCAAGATTTATTTCCTTCTTTCTTCCTCCCTCCCTCACTCCCCTTTCCTTCCTTTCTTCCTTCCTCTCTTTCTTTCTCTCTCTCTCTCTCCCCCACTCACTTCCCTCCCTTTCTTCCTTCCTTTTTTTCTTGTTATGTTCAATTAGCCAACATATAGTACATCATTAGTTTTTGATGTAGTGTTCAGTGATTCATTAGTTGCATATAACACCCAGTGCTCATCACCACATGTGCCCTCCTTAATACCCATCATCTGGTCACCCCATCCCCCCACCCCCCCTCCCTGCTGTAACTCTCAATTTGGTTCCCAGAGTTCAGAGTATCTCATGGTTTGTCTCCCTCTCAGATTTCTTCCCATTTAGATTTCCCTTCCTTCCTGAATGGTCCTCCACACTATTTCTTTTGTTCCACATATGAGTGAGACCATATGATAATTGTGTTTCTCTGCTTGACTTATTTCACTCAGCATAATCCCCTCCAGTTCCATCCATGCAGATGCAAAAGTTGGGTATTCATCCTTTCTGATGGCTGAGTAATATTCCATAGTATATACGGACCACATCTTCCTTATCCATTCATCCGTTGAAGGGCATCTTGGCTCTTTCCTCAGTTTTGCTATTGTGGCCATTGCTGCTATGAACATTGGGGTACAGATGGCCCTTCTTTTCACTACATCTGTATCTTTGGGGTAAATACCCAGTAGTGCAATTGCTAGTCATAGGGTAGTTCTCTTTTTAACGTCTTGAGGAATCTCCACACTGTTCTTCAAAGTGGCTGCACCAACTTGCATTCCACCAACAGTGTAAGGGGGTTCCCCTTTCTCCACATCCTTGCCAATACTTGTTGTTTCCTGTCTTATTAATTTTTGCCATTTTAACTGGTATGAGGTGGTATCTCATTGTGGTTTTGATTTGTATTTCCCTCATGGTTAGTGATGATGAACATTTTTTCATGTGTCTGTTAGCCATTTGTATGTCTTCTTTGCAGAAGAGTCTGTTCATGTCTTCTGCCCATTTATTGATTGGGTTATTTGTGTTTTGGGTGTTAAATGGTTTGGAGACTTCTGAGCAGAATATTTCACTGTTCCTTGTCACCTACATGGTAGAGAGAACTGTCACTGCACAAGGAATCAGGACGTGCTTCGGTCTCAGCTCTCCCTCTAGTTTAACTCGTAACCTTGGGGAAAACCTCTTCGTGCTCTGACCTCACTTTTCCTTTTTAAGGGGGAAGCTATCAGACGAAAAGCTCTCTTTGTCCCTTCCAAGCCTATTTTCCCAAGAGGCTGAGGCAGGTGATAGAAGTAGCTAATTGAATTTCTCAGAGAGCTTCTCCAGGAAACTGGCAGGTGAAGAAAATAGCTTTACGATCCAAGTGTCCATCAACAGGCGAATGGATAAAGAAGATACGGTCTATATACACAGTGAAACATGACTCAGCCATACCAAAGAATGAAATCTTGCCATTGGCAACCACATGGATGGACCTGGAGGATATGATGCTAAGGGACCCAAGTCAGACACAGAAAGATGAATACTGTATGACTTCACTCATATGGGGGATTCTGAGAAATAAACAAGTGAACCAACAAAATTAAACAGAGTGGTAAATACAGAGAACAACCTGGTGGTTGCCAGAGGGAGGGGAATGGGAAGAGGGATGATATAGGGGATACTTACGTGGGATAAAGAGGTACAAACTTCTAGTTATAACTAAGTCCCAGGGATGAAAAGTACAGCCTAGTGAGCATTGTCAATAATATTGTATAATAACTTTATAAGGTCGCAGACGGTGACCCTACTTACTGTAGGCAGCATTTTGTAATGGACAGAAGTGTTGAATCACTGTCGTACACCTGAAATGTAACATCGCATGTCAACCATACTTCAATTAAAAAAAGACCCCAAAAAAGTGGTTTTAGATGAAGTACATACACAGAATTCAGCTTCTACACTCAACTAGAAGAATTTTAGCATTTTTTCATTCCTAAGCCCATTTTCCTTTTTTTTTTCAAGTGTGAATATAAAAATTCTTTTCTATCCAACCAAACGGTTTGTCCGTCCTTCCTCTTTTGCCCCTGTCTTCCTCTTCCTCTGTAGGTTGCTCCTTGTACTTGGAAACACAGTTGAAGCAAATTCAGGTATTTTGTAGGCATGAGTCCAGACTTGGGGGCTTGGGGGCCTCCAGGCAATGGGGACATTCCAGGGTCTGGAGGCTGTGGACTCATTCTGCTTCCCACATGTCCCCCACATGTCACCCTCAGAAGACCCTGGGAAGACCGCTTGTTCTTTTTCATTTGACCCCTTGGAAATATTTAAGATCATACGTGCTAACTTTCCGGGAGTGATTGTATAGCTAAATGCTGCTTTTGACTCTGTGGCATTTTGAATTTGGTAATAACAGTCAAGACAGTCAGTCCTGCCTGGGCATGCTCCCATTCACCTGTGCTGGTGCGGGTCCCTTGACCTTGGTGGCAGGAACGTCCTCCCTTGCTGTGTTGGGGTTTCCAAGAACACTGAGCAGGCTGGCAAGCTGTTGATCTCCCTCTGCCTCTTGTCCATCAGCTTTGTCCCTGGAGCATGGGGAGGCATTGACAAGAAGACTGTTTTCCCCAGAGAGCAGCCATTTGAAAGGGAAGGGAGAAGATTTTAACACATCAGCCGTGTCTGGGATTTCTGGGTGACACTTTGTTGAATAGGATGCAGGCGATGTACTATATGAAGCTCCCAACCACTGATTTTCCAACTGACAAATTAACTAGGGGATTTGCTTCATCATTAACTGCTTGACTGGCTGTCTGAGAGTGCAAACTGCTTTGGAGTGATTCTTGGTGACAATCTTGTTAAGCTGTGACACATTATGTCTCTAATGTCTTCATTCGGGTATAAAATGCTCATTTAAAGTCCATACAAAGGAAATGTCTTTCTAGGAGAGCATAGTAATATTTCAGCATTCGACTTAAAAGCCCCCTTTGCTTATTACCCATGGAACGATTCTGAATACGAGAGAAAAGGAAATATACTCCAGACATACAGTATACCCCACAGTTCCTGTAAGGGCAAGCACGAAACATGGAGTGATCAGTTCCTGAAGAGGCCAAAATCTAGTGGTTCGTTGATACCCCACATCCGACCATGGTGATGATAAAAAGCAACGTGCCAGTACCCAAGGGGTGCCCTTTCCTTCGTACCCCATAGGTCATGGAAGAGGCGTGATTTTGAGAAGTGGACTAATTTAAGCCCACTTTTCTTCTATAGGGTGGTTCCTAATGGGTTATTTAAATTAGAAAACCCTCAATTCCTCACAAAGAATAATTGAGATGTCTTCCTCACTTTGGAGGGTGTTACCAAGAAATGGGTATGTCAAATGAAGCTGAATTAGTTCATCTCTGAGTTGTTTCCTTACTTCTACCAGCACACACCTTGACTCTCCATTATTTTATTTTAAGATTTATTTATTTTAGGGTGGGGGACGGGCAGAGAGAATCTTAGGCAGACACCCTGCTGAGCACCAAACCCGGACCTGGGGCTCCATCTTGTGACCCTGAGGTCATGACCTGAACTGAAACCAAGAGTTGGACATTCAACTAACTGAGCTGCTCGGTTGCTCCAAACTCTCCACTGTTTTTTTTTCCCTCCTTTTCTTTTTTATCCACTGTGTCCATAAACTTCAGCATTTCTTTGTTTCTTACTCCTGCTCTTTCCCTTCCTTTGCTGTGTTTCCCCTAGAGGCATAAGGATAGAAGCTCTTTGAGGGCTGGAGATGTTCATCGTCTTGTGCCGTCAACCACCTTGGCCAGCAACAGATCATTATTTGGTTCCTATGTGTTGCCGTTGTAATGTTAGACACTTGATATGTATTATCTGTTTTTTTTTTCCAGTAATCACAAACTGTAGGTTTAATCAGCCCAATGGAAAGAATAAAATTTACATCGCATGAAGAAAAAGGTGCTAACTAGACTTATCATGGTGATCATTTCACGAGATGTACAAATATCGAATCCTTATGTTGTATGCCAGCAACCTGCATTCTATGGAATGTTATAGGTCAATTATGTCTCAATTTAAAAAAAAAAGATTTGGAAAAGGAAGATTGAGAGAGATGATGTAACATTCTCAAAGTCACACCAACAGGATGTAGTAGAGTTTAGATCTGAAGGCAGATCTATTTGAGCTCAAGGACCAATCTTTTGAATTCCTACATTTATATCAGTTTTCAATGAAGTTGAACCACTTATTGCTATGACACATTATTGAGCATTTACTGTGCACCAGCGATGGTGTTAAATATTCATGTATAGTGTTCCACTGAATTCTCAAAGCAACCTTTTGCAGCAAAAACATGTGCCTCACTTAAGTGGCTGTTCTGTGGCCACACAGAGAGGAAATGGCAGTGTTTTGCACCTTGCTCTGGAGTCGTGCCCAGATGCTAACTCTTGAGCAAGTTTACCAAGACAGATTTCATGGACAGAGCTAGCCATACCCACATATGTCCCTGGCTGCGTCATCAGGAAAAAGGGACATGTGACAACTGCAAGTTTATGCATTGTGTATTTTTTTTAAAGATTTATTTATTTGTCAGAGAGAGAGAGAGCACAAGCAGGGGCAGAAGGAGAGGAAGAAGCAGGGTCCCCACTGAGCAAGGAGCCCAATTCAGGATTAGATCCCAGGACCCTGGGATCGTGACCTGAGCTGAAGGCAGATGCTTAACACACTGAGCCACCCAGGCGTGCCTACCTTGTGTATTTTTGAACAAACAAGACTGTTTGGGTTTGTTTCACAAAGGGCCCATGCTGTATTCGCATTTTCAGTGTCTTCAGTGACTCTGGCTAGATCGGGCTCGCTCTGGGCTGGAAAAGACAGTGTCAGCTAAGTTATTGGAATACCAAATATGGGTTCTCCTACTTGAGTCATTTGCTGTGGTCTTTTCTACCTCAGAATCTAGCCTGGTGTTTCCTGGTACACTTAAATAACACTTGTTGGGGCGCTTGGCTGGCTCAGTGGTTAAGCATCCCACTCTTGATTTTGGCTGAGGTCATGATCTCAGGGTTGTGAGATTGAGCCCTGCGTTGGGCTCCATGTTGGGTTCCTTGTTGGGCTCTGTAATAGGTGTGGAGCGTTCTTGGGATTCTCTCTCCCTCTGTCTCTCTCCACCCCTTCTCTCTTTCTCTCTCAAATGAACAAGTTAATAAGTAAATAAGTAAATAAATAAATAAAATAACACTTGCTGACCTGGTGCTCTCAGTAGATCCTACAATCCTCTGATTATAAGAAAGGATTTATACATTTTTAAATGATGAATTTTGGGCCCCAGGGTCTAACTATATGAGTCTTGTGGCAATAACAAGTACTTTTTGGGAGCTGAATCTCATTGCTTGCTTTTATGGAAAAAGCATCAGATGGAGGCACAGAAAACAATGACATTACATTCTAAAACTTTGAGAAATCAAGCATGTATTGAACATGTTAACCATGCATTTCCTTGAAAAGCCATTTATTTTACAAATAGAATTAAAATCCCAGTCATCACATGGGCTTCTTCATGCAGAAAACCCTTGGCATTATTCTAGGTTTTGCCCAAAATGTAATTTTTTTTTTTAAAAAAACCTGGCAACTGCATAGTTTAAAATCTGGCAGGTCCAATTGGGCTGGTCTTAAATTATGGATGGACTTAACCAAGCATGGTTCATTGTATTGCACTTGCTTTTAACAGAGAGCTGAACAGTGGGAAGCCTATCAGAATGCTTAATCAGGTAGCGGTACCCCAGACTAAAAGTTGCTGGAGTCTTAAGGCACGGTGAGGCCTCACACAGAACTGCACAGGGCTCAGCTGCGCGGGGCCAACACCCACACAGCTCATTCCAGCTCTCTTCATTGCTACATAGTCCGTGTATAGGCAAGCCATTCTTGTGGGCACTTGGGAGATCAGCTCACAACCACTGAATCTCCCGGCCAGAGATTCTTCTGGAATTCATCTAGGTTTCCAAATGGATTTGGATCCTGGCTCTTCTAGGTAGCCAGTTCTCTGACCACAGGCAGGTCAAATAGCCTCTCTAACTTTGTTTCTTCCCCAGTTAAAGGGGATACCAACATGTACGGGATTATCCTAAAGATGGAGCTCAGGGCTGGACGAATAGCAAATGCGCAGTGTTATTTCCGTCCCTGGGCAGAGTTTCTATTTCCTGTAACCGGTTGCAATATCCTGCCATTTCCAATACCATTTGAGACCAAGATTCCGCTCATGACCATTTTTAAACTGATGTTTAAATTTGTTGTCTCTTGCCACGTTAAAAGTTTAAGACGAATTATCATCATCCCGTGAAGGAATCTCAAACATGCATTCCTTATTATAAGTAAAAGGTTAAGTCATGCCCTGTGAGAATTATTCAGGCAGTTTTTAAATGCCTGCAAACAATTCCTTGAGAGCTGGAGCTTCAGTGTTCTAAGGATCTAAGCATACTTGGCCCGTGACACACGGAGCTGAGGTATGTTGGAAATAAACATAGTGGACGCAACTCTGACTTTGAACCAGTCTGTATGCTCAGTAATGTGGATGGAAAAAGAAGCTAGGAATGGTTCTCGACTGCTGTTGGGCCAGCTCGGGAATGTGTTATTCAGCTCATCGCAAATTTATCGTTTTAATGGATACTAGCCTCTAGTGTCTGACTCCCCCTTCACCCCGCCTTTGTTTGCTGGTCCCTCTGTTTCCACCCAGACCCTGATCAGTGTCCTATTCTCAATCTACATTGGAAACTGTGGACTTTTCCTTTCAGTCCACTATCCTCCCCCTGCCTCTCCCATCCCTTCCTGCACCCCAGGGAGTTTGAAGACAGGGCTAGGACACTTCCTCCAAGATGGTTGGCACATGCCATGGATCTGAAACACTTGATTGAATTTTCAGTGGTGAATTTCTTTTAAAAAATATTTTATTTATTTGACAGAAAGAGAGAGAGAGATCACAAGTAGGCAGAGAGGCAGGCAGAAAACAAGGGGGAAGCAGGCTCTCCACTGAGCAGAGATCCTGATGCAGGGGCTTGATCCCAGGACTCTGAGACCATGACAGGAGCCAAAGGCAGAGGCCTAACCCACTGAGCCACCCAGGCATCCCTCAGTGCTGGATTCCTAACTCCACCAATAGGCAACCAGGCAGACAGCCATTTGACACCGATCCCAAGAAGAATGTGTTCCTCTTTACAGGCCCCATAGATCTGCTATCCCAAAGACTGCCTGACCCTAGATTCTAATGAAGGTCTAGGTGAAGTTGAGTAAAATGGACAAAGTACTTAGGACCTCTTTGTGTTGAAAGCCAAGTATTAGTCTTCTTTCTTTGAAACTGTTATGATATGAAAGATTGTTCACTTAGTAAAAATACTTTGAAATTTGTTTTGTTCTGGTTATTTCTAGCTATAAGTTACTTATCTCTTTATAGCAAAGACAAAAGGAGAGAAAGACTTGTCATTCTCGTGCTGAAATTGGACTTTGAAAGATTAGGAGGCTTGTGCTTGGAACCCAAAATAGGGTTTTAAGAAATTATTATTCCTTTTCGTGTGTAAGTTTGTGACTTTCTATTCTGTTGTTAGAGTGGTGTTGGTGAGAACTCACAACCCTAAGATCAAGAATCGCATGTTCTATTAACTGAGCCAGCCAGGCACACCTGCTCAGAGGTGTAAATAGGAGGGGGTTTTGATTTAAATAAGGGTTGGAGGCGTTTGCCCTAGAAGAATGCTAAGTTCCGGGTGTTGGAATGAGACACCAAGTTCTGTGTAGTGGCTGATAATGGCTCTATTCAAAGTTGTTATTTATCACAGAAAAGATTTTTGTCCAGACTCCTGATGGGTATCTGAATTTGTGTTCTAAAGACTTTTTTGGGGGCGCCTGGGTGGCTCAGTGGGTTAAGCCTCTGCCTTCAGCTCAGGTCATGATCTCGGGGTCGTGAGATCGAGCCCCACATCGGGCTCTCTGCTCAGCAGGGAGCCTGCTACCCCCCTCCCCCGCTTGCCTCTCTGCCTACTTGTGATCTCTGTCTGTCAAATAAATAAAATCTTAAAAAAAAAAGACTTTTTTTTTTCCCTGAACAATGGTTCTTTGGATACATTAACTGGTATTCATTCAGAACAGCTGCACTGCAGTGTCATTTCTGATATTTAGCTACTAACCAGAGAGAGAAGAATGCTTTTCTTGCAAACACCCGTCTTTTTTCTTTATGGACAGCATAGCCCTCTGCGATCTTCAAAACTCCCCAGAAGGAGGTTGGGGAGAATATTCCCGATGGCTCAGTCCTCTGTGATGCTTCGTACTGGCCACCAGGTGTCACTCTTGCGCTTTTTGCTATGGGGAGGTGGGGCGGGTGGGTGGGGGGGAGCTATTTTTACTGACAAAAGGGCCACTTACTCTTTGTCCTGATTCCTAGATTCTAGTTCGAACGGTGGGTGCTTACATCTTAACCAGCTTTCTTGTTTGACATCACTTTAGCAAATTCGCATTAGTGGTTTGGGTCCCGCTGTTTGGGTCAATGGCATGAAGACAACGTAGCAGCGTCGCGCAGGTCTGGTGAATGGGGACGTTCGGTGGCCCATTCACCTCGTCGAGCTGGGTTGCCTCGCTCATTTCTCATCTTGAAGAAATCACTCTGACAGTCCTCCGTGCAGGTGACCATTCAAAGTCAATCACCTGTAGGTTCCTACTGATAGAAATGAAATGCTGGTTATTTATAAAGCAGCAGAGACATATAATTTCAGAGGGGGTAAAAAACTGATTGTGAACTCAATTTTCTTTCCTGTGTAAGACCAATTATGGGGGAAAAATACAGAGCACGCTCTTGAGAAATGAACAGATTTTTTTTTTTTTTAAAGAAATGACTGGATTTTGATAAGAAAACACACCGTCCCAGAATCTCAATGACAAAGTCCTGTAGCGTGTGGCATTTTGCCTCGTTCTTTTGGGGGTTCAAGCCTATAGATGTGGGGGTTGGGGAGGACTAAATAGAGTTGGATATTTGTAAAACAGACTTTCATAGTTGACAGCGTTAGTAACGCCAAGTTGATGCCCATCTGAGCTCAGGGGTGGGGATACGCTTTTGGTACACATGTATGCCCGTGTTCTAAGAATGTACATTTCTGGTTCTGTGGTTAGTAGATGGTGATATTTTGAGCTCCCTGTCCATGGGTTAATCACATCACAGTTTTGTACAGCCATTCTCCGACCTATAATTCATAAAGCAGGCCCGGAAGCGTCTGTACTGGAGCCAACCTGATTTAATGTGATCCAGGGCTATGATTGAGAGATTGGGCCCTGTGCTTACTGCATGTCTCTAGTTCCATGAAATTTCTCTTCCTGGGGCAAGTGGAGGTGAGTACATTGAAAGTCAGGGCTAGGATAAAGTGGGGGAGCTGTGCCCATTGACACCCTCTCCTTCCAGATCCTATTCAGTAGGCATTACTTTTTTTTTTTTAATTAAAAAAAATTATTTATTTGTCAGAGAGAGAGGGAGAGAGAGAGAGCGAGCACAGGCAGACAGAGTGGCAGGCAGAGGCAGAGGGAGAAGCAGGCTCCCTGCCGAGCAAGGAGCCCAATGTGGGACTCGATCCCAGGATGCTGGGATCATGACCTGAGCCGAAGGCAGCCGCTTAACCAACTGAGCCACCCAGGCGTCCCAGTAGGCATTACTTTTTAATACTACCTACCCATCTCTCTGTTGGTATACTAAAAGAAGGATCAGCATGATCTAGCTAAGGGACTTAGAGTATGTCGCTGTCTCTTTGGAAGCCACACTGTGTCATGAAATGAGCACGGACTTTGGTTCCAGTTCTGGGACCTCATCTTTGGTTCCAGTGCCTCTTAGCTCTATGACCTTAAGCAAGTAGTTTAACCGCTCCAAGACTTTGTATAGTTTTAAAGTGAAGAGTAATAGCAGTAATGTTTCAGGGTAACGACCTCCAGGGTTCTAATTAAATGTGCGTGTATATTATTAGTAACATTTTTAATTTTTTTGAGAGAGAGACAGTGCAAGCGAGAGAACTAGGTGTATAGTAAGCCCTGGATAAGAAGTAGAAACAGCTGGATGATGAAAAATGCTTTTTCGTCCCCTTTAGGATGTGCCAAGAGCTATATCCCCACCACCATTAGGTAACTATGCTCCAGCCATTCAATGAAATGAAGGAAGATGGCCCCACCCTACAATATATATATAATGTATAATATAATATATTAGTTTTCTATTGATGCTGTAACAAATTGCCATAAACTTAGGGGCTTAAAAGAACACAATTTTGTAGTAATTCAAAGAGGACTTAAATGAAGTGGCTTCAAGGAACAGGCCCTCCAGGTGATATTCCTGGATAACATTTGTCTTTGTTTTGAGGGAGTAGAATCTCCTCGATAGTGACTGGAGGAACAAGGTCCCCCACAGCAGGTGATGGGATCACGGTTACCCATGTTATCATTGGTACGATAGAATGGGAATTTGTGTCACTATAGCCACAAAGTGATTATAAAGATGTGGACTCTCCAGGCTCCTGAGTATGGTCCAAGAAAGCATACACAGGGAACGTGAAAGGCCATGGGCATCCAGTAAAGAGCACGTGGAAAACCTGAAGGTCTCTTTGAAAGCTTTGAAGGAGTGCTTTGGTTCCTAATGTTTCAGGTTAATATGACTACAAGACGAAACCCAAGGGGGAGACAAACCATAAGGGTTTGGAGACTCTTAATCACAGGAAACAAACTCGGAGGGTTGCTGGAGGGGCAGGGGGCAGAGGGATGGGGTAAGGGATGATGGGCATTAAGGAGGGCAAGGGATGTGATGAGCACTGGGTGTTCTATGCAACTGATGAATCACTGACCTCTGATCTCTATCTCTGAAACTAATAACATATTATGTATTAATTAATTGAATTTAAATAAAAAAAGATACAACTATGGGCTGATCCCGGGACAGATTATAAGTGAGCTGAAGACCTCACTGGCTCTTACACTAAGGTGAGGGCAGAGGAGGGGAAGAAGTGGGACCCCAAGAAACAGCATAGAGACATTGGGCTGAACTAGGCAAGACCGAAGAGTCTTGATGCTTCTCCAAATTCCCTTCGCCTCGGAGGGACTTCTGGAAAAGCCTTTCCATGACCACACTTGCTGCACCTGCTCCAAGACCAATGGGAGTTCTCTTTAGCACCCATCCCTCCCACCTCTTATTGCCTCTGGGGAACTTGTAAGACTTTGAAATCAGCCTGGCCAGGAGGCTTAAATAGAAGGGCTGCTTAGAGCAGAGAGAGCCTAGAGATCAAACATGTGTAAGACCTCAGCAATCTCTATGAATAGGAGAAACCTAGAGAGAAAGTGGGGGGTGAATTCTTTTTTTAAAAGAATTTATTTATTTATTTATTTGAATTATTTATTTATTTATTTGACAGACAGAGATCGCAAGTAGGCAAGAGAGGCAGGCAGGGAGAGAGAGGAGGAAGCAGGCTCTCTGTGGAGCAGAGAGCCCGATGTGGGACTTGATCCCAGAACCCTGGAATCATGACCTAAGCTGAAAGCAGAGGCTTTAACCCAATGAGCCACCCAGGTGCCCCTGTGGGGGGTGAATTCTAAGGGGGTTTGAACAAGGGGATGAAAGGTAAGGCTCAGATGGGCCAAATACCCATGGCTAAGGGTGTATCACCAAGGGGTCAGGGTTTGATGTGCTGATTCAAGGGCTTGGAAGGGATATTTATGATCATCTGCTGGGTTGGGAATTCTAAGCATCAGCTCAATGATGGCCTCGATTTTTAAAAGTCAAGAAAGAGAAATTCTCCCCAGAATTCCATAGGGATGTGAGGCTGAAGCTTTGGGGGAAATGGAGATGTTGGAATGATCTATTATTTGCAACCTGCCAAGCCACTCTGTAGCTGATCTCCATGGGAGAGGCTAGGTCACGCTCTTACCCCCAAGAGATTAATAGGTGCGTTGGTCTTAGGACAATATAGGGAAATTTTTAGTTTTTCAATGTAATGTTTTATAACTGTAAAACTTTATTCCTAAGCCCTCTTGCAAAATTTTCAAATAGCTTTTGTTAGAACGTTTGTCAAAGCAAATTGTGGCAATAATTTTATAACATATGGGAATTTATTTAGAATACCAGACAGGATTTAAAGTTGATGGTCATAAGTTATGTTATAAGCCAATGGCCTTATGTAAAAATGTCATTATTCTAATGCTCTCATCAAAAATAGATCCTCAGTAATGGTTTTCATTAGGTCAAACTTAAATACACATTGCAAAAGTTACCTTTAGGTTAGACCACTATCAATCAAAATGCTATGAAAGCTCTACTCTTTTTATTTATTTATTTATTTACTTATTATTTTGTAAAATATTTTACTTGTTTGTTAGAGAGAGAGAGCGGACAAGCAGGAAGGGGGAGGGGGCAGAGGGACAGACTTCCTGCTGAGCAGGGAGCCCGACACAGGGCTCAATCCCAGGACCCTGAGATCATGACCTGAGCCTAAGGCAGACACTTAACCCACTGAGTCACCCAGGCATCCCTGTTTTTATTTATTATAATAATGCTTGGGTGCCTGGGTGGCTCAGTAGGTTAAGCCTCTGCCTTTGGCTCAGTTCATGGTCTCAGGGTCCTGGGATCAAGCCCCACATCCGGCTCTCTGCTCAGCAGGGAGACTGCTTACCCCTTTCTCTCTGCCTGCATCTTTGCCTACTTGTGCTCTCTCTCTCTCTCTCTCTGTCAAATAAATAAATTAAAAAAAATCTTTTAAAAAAATGCTTGACAATTGCATATCTGCTTCTGTTCCAAAAGTATTTTTTTATTATTATGTTAGTATATTTTAATATATTAAAATTATTCATATGTTATATCACAACTTTGTTTTAAAATGCATAAGCATATGGTTATAATTTAAAGAATACTCATAAAGGAAGTTCTTACACAACATCACCCTGGTTAGGGAATAGCACACTGCCAGCTTTCCAAGGCTCCCTGTTTGCACCTAACTGATTGCAACTATGGCCCTTTCCCCAGAGTTGACCACTGTACCCTACATTTTCTTGCTTTCCTTTGAAGTTTGGCTACTTATGTATGTAATTTTTGGCAGGCTAATTGAATTTTGCCTTTTTTCCCCCAAATTTTCATTTAAAGGGGATCAAGCCTAGAGAAAAGGTGCAGGTATCATAAGTTAAATGTAAGGAATAGTTCTTGCATGACCAAGAAATTTAAGTATGGACCAAGTATGAAATGCTATTAAGGAATTCTAATTTTGTTAAGTACAGGGATGTCCATCTGGCTAAGTAGAAAGTACTTTCAATTTTAGAGGTGCAGACAAAGCTCTTTAAGCATATGATACCAAGATGGCATTCATTTGCTTTAAAATATGGGTATTAAGGAGGGTACATGTTGTGATGAGCACTGGGTGTTATATGCAAATAATGGACTGTTGAACGCTACATCAAAAACTAATGTTGTACTATATGCAGGCTAACTTAACATAATTTAAAAAAATAAAGACTGGTTAAAAAAATAAGATATTTAAGCATGAACAAATAAAATGAGTTTTAAAGGGGCACCTGGGTGGCTCAGTTGGTTAGGCGACTGCCTTCGGCTCAGGTCATGATCCTGGAGCCCCGGGATTGAGTCCCACATGAGGTTCCCAGCTCCTGGGGATTCTGCTTCTCCCTCTGACCTTCTCTGATCTCATGCTCTCTCTCACTCTCTCTCTCTCAAATAAATAAACAAAATCTTAAAAAAAAAAGATAAATTTTAAAAACCTACACTGTTCAAACCACAGTAGGAGAAGGTTTTTGAGTAAGATTTGTCGTCCTTTAGCAATCAACAACTCTTATGTACTTATAATAAACCAGCTCCTGGCTGGCTCCTGAATCCTGGTGGAGACTGACCTAATGGCTCTGGGTCTCCCTGTTGAGTACGTGACCTTAGCTGCCAATCATGAACTGTGTTATCTAATCCACTGAGCCATAAAATTGGACATGCACAGCCATGCTCTATTATGAAATGGAAGTGGAATGTGGGGTCTGGGTGAGCAGGTCCGAAAGGCAAAAATAAACTGCAAGTTCAGGTGGCTCAGATCCCCTGGTACCTGCTTCTCATGCTTCGTTGCCTCTCCCTCTACCCACACCTTTGACTGTGTGCTCGTTCCCTCCGACGGGTTAAAGGAAGAGGGAAAAGCCCAGTCTTGGTTATGGGTGTACCTGCCCCACGTGCTAAGGAAAGATAGCTATGAGGCTGCACACTCACTGGGTGAGCTGGGGGTGGGGTGGGCCCTCTGAAGGGAGATACTCCCAATGGACAGAACTTAAGGTGGTATATCTCTAGTCCATTTGCTATTATGTTCGATGGCCTAAGGTGGAAGTCTACACTGACTCACAGACAGGAGCTAGCATGTTGATTCAGGGATTAAGAACAAATCGGAAGATGATGGAGAAGGACTTCTAGGAGCAAGAGATGTGGATAGTCCCCTCAGAATGGCACAGGTATGAAGATATTCATGTCCCAGGTTCATGTGTTCCAGTGGGCAAGCCCTCTGAAGGAGAACCTTAGAAATCAGGACAGGGTGACTCATTCTCTAGATGTCAGCTTCTTTTCCCAGATGCCTTGAAACCAACCTAAGGAATCCATGTACCACATGACCATAGCAGCTGGGATAGAGGTTACTTGTAGGCTTTCCTTACCTAGGCTGATCTGGCTGGTACTGAGCCCCATATGGTACCATTTACCCAATTAAGCTGACTACCTCAGTTAGAATAATTCTATGTCACCATTCCCATTATGCAGAGTGCATCACTTTGTCCTTATAAGGAAGATACCTACTTCACAAGGTAGTTGCCTTTTCTGCCTGCCGGGTTTCCGATAGCCTACCCTTCATGGACTAGCACGATGCCTGCTTTATTCATTGCCACCATCTCCCGTGCAACATCACCTCCAGCAAGGAGACACGTTCTACAGCAAAGAAAGTGAGGCTCATCCTTGTGAAATGAAACGGTTTGACCCTGCCCCTCGGTAGTAACTAGTATGATAGAATATTGGGATGCCCAGTAAAGACTCAGTCATGGGGCCAGCTGGAGAAGAGTATCCTGAAGGATTGGGGTGCTGTCCTGAAGGATGAAGTTCTTCTCTTAAACTAACAGTCAGTATAAGGTGCTTTCCCCATAGAATACATTGAGGCAGGGGAGGAATGGGGAGTAGCATCTCTTGCCATTATCCCTACTAACTCACTTGTTTGTTTGTTTGTTTATTTATTTATTTATTTATTTGACAGAGACAAAGAGAGAGAGAGGGAGACGTAGGCTCCCCCCTGCTGAGCAGAGAGCCTGACTTAGGGCTCTATCCCAGGTCCCTGGGATCATGACCTGAGCCAAAGGCAGACACCCAACTGACTGAGCCACTCAGGCATCCCCCAATAACTCACTTTTATCATTTTGTTTTGTTTTATTTTGTTTTTGCCTCCAGTCCCCATGGATGATGAGTTTGGAGGGCTTATTACCCAAGTGAGGAATGCTTCCACAAGGAAACCTAGTCATAGTTCTGAGGAACTGAAAAATGAGACCACTCCCTCAGCCATTCTGGGCTTTTCCTCCTGGTGAGCTGACAAAGAAATGGGTCTCTGTACCAACCGGGGTAAGCAGTCTTAATGTCCAAGAGGAATTGTGCTTCTGCTACAGAATAGGGGCAAAGAAGATGTGTCTGGAACCCTAGAGAAAGACTAGAGTACTTCTTTCTTGCCGTGTGGTATCAGTTAATGGAAAACTTTGGCAGTCCAATAATATGACCAGTAAGTACACTGATTTCATGGGAAATGAAGTTTGTGGTTGCTTCCCTATAAAAAGAACTGCATCCAGCTAAGACGCTAATGGAATTTGAGGGAAAAATGGAATGAGTGATAGAAGAAGGCAGTAATATTGCCAACTTGGGTATTGGCACCAGCCGGCGAGGAAGGGACTGTAATCGCTTAATGATTTTCCCCTACTTCTATCATCTACAAAGAACCCTGTCGATACTAACATTTTAGATTCTAGATGGGAGTAAGAGCACATTGATATCCCTTTGTGTTCATGTGGGAGTTAAGGAAATGCGTGTCCCTTGTACTGGGGACAGATGGTTTCCGCCTATCTGAAAAATAAGAATGGACTTGGAGGGGGTGAGGAGATGGCTTCTGCTGTCTACCTGCCATTTGTCATTTCAGACGTTTCTCCATCCTTTCCACCCTTCTGTATGCCACAGGAAGCTGATCTACGTGGATCATATAAAAAACCATCTTAACCTCTAGCTTCCAGTTGCCTCTGGTCAGTGGGGAGCCCCATGCGGAGACTGGAGGAAGAGAGCACAGTAAGTTTATGATATTTATCTCCCTAGCCCTGTCCTCGAAGGGGGAAGCCTCTGGCTAGCAGGTTCCCCTTGTATCTTCTCTCAGCAGTCATTCTTCAAGGCTGACTGTTTTTGAATGCTAGTTGGCTAGTACCCTGTGGTACTCCATATCTTCCATGTTTCTCTACACCCAACTCTTGCCTTTGTAAATGGTCTCTTGATGAATCCTACTCAAATTATCCTCATTCAGTGCCATCAGTTTCCAGCTGGTACCTTGACAGATGCAATGGGTGACATTAAAGCACGCGTAGGTGTTGATGGAGGGAAAACTTGATGCTGAAGGGAAGAAAGATATTTGCAAGACAGAAGGTCTTAAGTGGATGAGAGGGAATGGGAGGCAATAGCAGATTTGGCCTTCGTAAGGAGCAGGAGGAATTCATCTGTTGTAGTAGAAGGAAAGAGAGAGTATATGAATTGAAGAGCAGGTGGCTTGTTGGATTTGTTTATACACAGGGTATAAAAGCTGGGTTGCTTCTATTTTCTCAGTGAGAAATTTATTTATTTATTTATTTATTTATTTATTTTTTAAAGATTTTATTTATTTACTTGACAGACAGAGATCACAAGTAGGCAGAGAGGCAGGCAGAGAGAGAGGAGGAAGCAGGCTCCCTGCTGAGCAGAGAGCCCGATGCGGGGCTTGATCCCAGGACCCTGGGATCATGACCGGAGCCGAAGGCAGAGGCTTTAGCCCACTGAGCCACCCAGGCGCCCCTCAGTGAGAAATTTAATAAATGTAAGCTCATTAGGAAAGATGTCTTAAACATGACATAAATAGCACTAATCACAACAGAAGAAAATGATCACTTAGATGTTATTAAAATTAAGAATATCTGTGGATCCAAAACCAATTAGAGAGTGAAAAGAGATGGTTTAAACTAGAAGAAGACATTAAAAAAATACATAAATATCCAAGGATTCATACCCAGAATGTACGAAGCACTGCAAATCGATAGGAAAAAGATAAATGGCCTGGTAGGATACCTGGACTCGTACTTGACATAAAATGATATCCAAATGGCTAAACATGTGTGGGTAGACGGTCAATATCATGAACTATTGGAGAAATAGAAATTAAAATCACAGCAAAATGCCACTGCCCTCAAATAAGAATGGCTAAATGTAAGAGACTGACAATAACAGGTGTTGGCAGAGAATGGGACTCAGCTTGGTGGAGTTGAGTAAGTTGAGTGTCACAGAGAGAGAGGAACTGAGCACATGGACCAAGAAGTTATGATACAGAACCTAAGAAAGTGAGGGTGGGAAGTGAGCCCTTGAGATGGGTGATAGATGGTGAAAAGCTCAGTGGTGGGACCTCAGGTGCCCAGATAATTTTATTTTTATTTCTTTTCTCTTAAGTAAATTTAAGTAATTTTTATTTCTTTTAAGGAGCCCACCATGGGGCTCCAACCCCTCCACCAACCCCTGATTTTTTTTTTTTTTGGAGTCTTAACCCACTGCTTGTACTTAAGAACTACTAAGAAATGACCTCTCCCCATCTTATCTCCATGCATTGTACCGCAGGGAGATGGAGACATTAAGTCCAACCTTTTCAGGACGTTTCGGAGGATGCTTGCCTGGGTGGATATTTTTGTGCCCTTTGAGCAGATGCATGCATGGCTTTACCATGTCCGTTAGTATAAACGCAGCATTAATCTTACTGTGCGATCCTGTGGTTGTGGAAGATGAAGGTATTCGGTCCCCAGGAACACAGCTAGGGTGGTAACTTCATGATGAAAGAGTGACAAGCTGATGAGAGGTGACTTTTGGAATGGCTGAACTAACTTCAGTCCTCATTCCATAAAAATGGAAACATTCACCTGCATTAACAAGTGAATGAATAATTTACATAATAAAGAAAGAGCTTCTTTAATTATTGTTCTGCCAAGAGTCTCATGGTTGTTAGACAAGCTGCCAGGCTAACATATTGGCTTTTAAATTATTTCACCCATTCAGCCAGGAAAATGGTTTTATGCATTTTTTTTTCTTCCCTGAATACAATAAGGGATGAAAGATAGCCAGCTTGGCTCATGAATACATAATGAACAGTGACTAGAAGAGATGAGTGTGGTAGCACCTGAACGAGTAAATCAACCATAAGCTAGCCCCTCTTTCATTTTCTGCTCGGTAAGGTGCCATTGTTGTGAATTTGAGGCAATGTGTAAAGACTGTCACTCTTCAGGAAGGCTTTATGCCCTCATGACCTACAGGGCAGGTGCAAATGGCATTCTCATCTAGTGTCACCTGTGGAGGGTAGGCATCATGACTGCCGTGTTGTGCTTCTTTTCTGTCTTCTTGGATTATTTTGCATGCCTCTCTCTCAAAAAACGTGTTTTTATTTCTTCAGCGGTATAGCTGAAGTCCCTTTTCTGTAAGGACTGCTTAAACAGATTCCGTACTATTAATGGAATAATTAATTAATATCTTACACTTCTTTTTAAAAAGATTTTATTTATTTGTTTGAGAGAGAGAGCATGAGCGAGGAGAAGGTCAGAGGGAGATGCAGACTCTCTCTGTGGAGCTGGGAGCCCGATGCGGGACTCGATCCTAGGACTCCAGGATCATGACCTGAGCTGAAGGCAGTCGCTTAACCAACTTAGCCACCCCAGTGCCCAATATCTTACACCTCTTAATATCTTATGCTTTATCGCTCTTACTAATTTGTTACGACTGAGGATTAAGTTATTATATACTTGTTTGATTTCTAGGTTTCAAATTGATACCATTTGATTCCCTGACTACATTATGGTAATTGATAATCAGGGCATTATCTGGGTACAGTAGACCCTATTCATCTGTGGTCTAAGTCACTTAGGATCAGGGGCAGTCCAGAAGCAGATGACCGTCTTTTGGACATATTGTCAGAAGGCCAGGAGGAGCCTATCACCATGTCACAAAGCATGAGTCATTTGTCTGACTTCATTTCATCATGTAGACATTTTATCATCTCACATCAAGAAGGGTGAATATAGGATGCGATATATTTTGAGAGAGAGAGAGCACATTCATACTGCTTTTTAATAGAATATTATAATAATTATTTTATTATTAGTTATTATTGTGAATCTCTTCCCATGCCTAATTTGTATATTAAACCTTATCATAGGTATATACATGTAGCAAAAAACATGGTATATATCAGGTTCAGTAGTACCTGTGGTTTCAGGCATTAGTTGGTGTTTTGGAATGGATCTCCCACAAATAACGGGGGGCGATGGTACTTCCTTCACTGTGTAAATCACAGTACCTTGCATTCAATGTCTTTATTTAATAGCTGAGTGGAAAGATGGATGATGGATGGATGGGTGGCGGATGATGGATGGATGGATGGATGGGTGGATGGGTGAATCTGTGATGCCTATACATCTGATTTGGTGAATGAGTGAGTAAAGCAGAAAAAAAAATAGTGATGTATCAGGGTATATTCCATTTTGTTTTTATGTATAATAGTGATTTCCCAGTGAATTAAGTTTTTTTAAAGATTTTTTTTCTTTTTACATAATCTCTACATACAACATGGGCTTCGAACTCACAACCCCAAGATCAAGGGTCACTTGATCTACTAACTGAGCTGGCCAGGCACCCCTCAATTAAGTTTTATTTTTTAAATTTTATTTATTTATTTGACAGAGAGAGAGAGATCACAAGTAGGCAGAGGAGCAGGCAGAGAGAGAGGGGGAAGCAGGCTCCCTGCGGAGCAGAGAGCCTGATGTGGGGCTCGATCCCAGGACCCTGAGATCATGACCTGAGCTGAAGGCAGAGGCTTTAACCCACTGAGCCACCCAGGCGCCTCAATTATTTTGAATCCAAGTAATAGGACCAGTATATCAGGAAAGACTGTTTACCAAACACTAAATATATTTTTAAAATATTTTATGTATTGATTTGAGAGACAGAGCAACAGAACACGAGCAGGGTGGAATGGCAGAGGGAGAGGGAGAAGCAGGCTCCCCGCTGAGCTGGGAGCCTGGTGGGGGACTCAGTCCTTGGACCCTGGGATCACGACCTGAGTTGGAGGCAGAGGCTTAACAGACTGAGCCACCCAGGTGCCCCCATTTTGTTTAATAACAAAATATTAAAATTTTGTTATTTTAATAACAAAAACAAGGCAGTTATCTATGTATTTCCAAATGCTTTGATCTTTGATGTTTCCAAATACCTTGATCTTCTGATTTTGCAATCGTAACAATCAATTCAGCAAACTCTCATAGTATAGAATAGCAATCCCACAATAAATAAAGTCTCTCGGGGGTGCCTGGGTGGCTCAGTCAGTTGAGCATCCCACTCTTGATCTTAGCTCAGATCTTGATCTCATGGTTTTGAATTCAAGCCCTACATTGGGCTCCGCACTGGGTGTGGAGTCCACTTAAAAAAAACAAACACCCCCTCCCCCCACCAAAAAACCCCCAAGAAAACAAGGGCTCTCAGGAGCCTCAAATTATTCCTCCCAGACAAGACCAGAAAAATCAGGGCAGTAACAGCCATAATATTTTGTAAAAGATTGCTTTTTATTGTAAAAAAAAATTATTCTCATGAAATAAATTTTAGGCAGTATAAAAAATTTCCAGGAAGTAGTCATGATCTGTAATTCCGGCACTAAAAGATAATTGCCATAAATATACGGTTAACCCTTGAACAACACACGTTTGAACTGCGCAGTTCCACTTAGATGCAGACTTTTTTATAGTACAGCCCTGTAAATGTATTTTCTCTTCCTTATGCTTTTCTTAACAATTTTTCCCTTGCTTAGTTTATTGGAGGAATACAGTATATAATACCTATAACATACAAATATGTGTTAATGGACTGTTCATGTTGTTGGTAAGGCTTCTGGTAAATATCAGTCATTAGTAATTAATAATTCATTATTAAGAAGTCATTAGTAATTAAGTTTTTCCGGAGTCAAAATTGAATTCAGATATTTGACCGCACAGGGGGGTTGGTGCCCCTAACCTCCGTGTTGTTCAAGGCTCAACTGTGTTGTCCCATCTCTGAAAAAATTTGCTCTCTCTCTCTCCCTTTATTTGTGTGTGTGTGTGTGTGTGTGTGTGTGTGTGTGTGTGTTTGTGTGTGAGATCGTCCATCAGTTGGGTGTGGGGGCTCAGCTCTCTGTCACCCTGAGCGGAACAAGACATAAGACACTAGGGAGAAGGTTTGTCCTTCTTAATGCCTGCAGCAAAGATTGCTCTCGGATAGTAATCTACTGTCATCTGCCTGCTGCTTTTTCCTTAGGGGGTCTTAAAACTTGTGTTTGAACCTCAAAATTATTGGCAAAGCATATTTTTCCTTCTACTGCTGATTTTTTCTTCTTCCCAGAGCCCAGAAGAAGATGCAGCCCCATCTTTCCTAAACACGTAGCACAAAGTCAAGGGTGGGGAGGTTTCAGGCTCAGGCACCTGGGCCGCCATTTTCCCAGAAATCTTGCTTGGGATCCTGATAGAATGTCTTCTCTGTTTACTATCAGCTAGGCTAAAAAAAAAAAAAAAAAAAAAAAAAGGAAAAAAAAATCAGTCATGTATTTATTAAAATATTTTCACCTGATTGTGCTAATTTAAGCTCAAACATCAAACCTATGCAAGAACCTAGTATGGTTTCTTCTGGAAACTCACCTTTCAGACTTGACTCAACTTGGGATGAAGATGATAATGTTGACCCCGAAGGGTCAGAGGCAGAGAAATCCCATTGCTGCTGAAAGCAGCTACCTCAGTGAGGTCCTCGAAGGGACCTCCTGATTCTTCTGACCCCCCACCCCCATGGAGCTGGGGGGTAAGCCATGGTAACAGGTAAAACTGATCCCTTTTTCTGTGACTTAGAGAATACTGCTTCTGTGAGCTGTGGAGAATGGAAATGGTCTCTCAGTACCTCAAACAAAACAAAAAAACAAAAAAAGTAAGAGGTTTTCATTTTACATATCTGGCCTTACAAGTATGGGAAATGCTATGCCTGCCGAGTTGCCCCAGTGGGGAGACCCCGGACTACCTGACCCGCACAAGTATGGATGCAAGACAGGACCATGAACAGGTGAAGAAAATTTACGACCTGTTCAAGGGGACTATGCAACATGCAAGAGCTGGATCTGGCTGATCAGAACAGATGGCTTCGAATGAACTAGAGCTAATGGAGGGGAATTCAAATAAAAACCCTTGGGAACTCTCAAGGAGATAAAACTAGAGCATTAAAAGTACTTAGGGAGCAAGATACCATACTCTCTGCCTTTGAAAATTGGATAGAAGAACTTAAAAAGAGGATGATTTCTCTAGAGCACAGAATTAGTACTTTGAAAAAAAAATCTCACAACAGACAGCTAAAATACAGAGTCAGGTAATCATGTAGGAAACAGTAAGGGGTTTGGAGGATAGCTCTGGGAGAATTTTGCCAAGGATCCTCAATTCAAAGGCTTGAGAGACATTCTTAAGAGATTCCAGCAGGGGGCAAAAAAAAAAGGTGCTATTTATATATGAAAGAGCATTCCAATAGCTTAACAGCATCCGTAGAAGATAGAAGAGTCACACAGTGAAAAGAGAAAATAGAGGAAAAAAATAAAGAACATGGCTTCTTTGAAAAAAACAAAACAAAACATAGAAGACAGTGGAATAAATGGTGTGGGTCATTGAGAGGGAAGAACTGTGACCCAACAACTTGATTTCAGGTTGATGTACCATTTATCATTCATCTGTGAGGAGAGCATAATGGGCAGGACTGTAAAGATGAGCCCTTCACAGCCCACCCTCCCCATTAGTTAAGCAGTCATCTAGATACGAATCTAGATACTGATGGGAAGGGGTTTTGCTGTTGTAATCAAAGACCCAAGTTAGTCAACCTATCTCATATGCTATAGATAACGATAAAAAAGGAAGAAAAATATGTTTTCCTTGTTGTGAGAACTCTTTACTTTCACTTTCATAAGTGTCCTGTGTAGCCTACAGCAGTGTTACCTGTAGTCATCATGTTGTACGTTATATTCCTAGTACTTATTCATCCTGTAACCAGAAGTCTATACCTTTTGATGACCTTCCTCCAATCCCTCCGACCCCATCCTCTGCCTTTGGTAACCAAAGTCCGATCTCTTTCCCTTTCTCAAAAACGAAATTCCACATAGAATGTGAGATCACAACATATTTATTTTCTCCTGACTTATTGTGTTCACCATTACACCTTCAAAGGTCCATCCGTGTTGTTGCAAATGGTAGGATGTCCTCATGTTGTATGGCTTAGGAATATTCCATTGTGTATATATACCACGTTTTCTTTATCCATTCATCCATTGATGGATACTTTGGTTGTCTCCATGTCTTAGCTGTTGTAAATGCTGCAGGGAACATGGGGGTGCAGATATCTTTTCAAGCTAGTATTTTCATTTCCTTTGAATATAAACCCAGAAGTGGAATTGCTGGCTTATATGGTATTTCTATTTTTAAGTTTTGATGGTCCTCCAGAGCAGTTGGCCCAATGTATATTCCCACCAACAGCACGAGGGTCCTTTTTTCTCCATGTCCTTACTTGGCATTTACCTCTTGTCTTTTTGATGATGGCCATTCTAAGAGGCATGAGGTGATACCTTGTGGTTTTATAAATTGTG
Organism: Mellivora capensis; assembly: GCA_004024625.1. Lineage (NCBI taxonomy): Eukaryota > Metazoa > Chordata > Mammalia > Carnivora > Mustelidae > Mellivora > Mellivora capensis. The sequence continues at coordinate 28,943 of PISX010013734.1, read as the reverse complement.
AGATTTGTGTTCATTTGCTGTGTAGCAATAGAAAATGAATGCAAAGATATTTTGAAACCTAAATGTCAGAGAGCATTCAATCCCATGCCTTATTTTTTAAAAGTTTTAATTAATTAATTTTAAAAATAAGTTCTACACCCAACATGGGGCTTGAACTCACAACCCAGAGATCAAGAGTTGCATGCTCTTCCAACTGAGCCAGAGAGATGCACTGCCCCCCCCCACCCCACGCCTTATTTTGAAACAAATGCTCTCATTGAATTGAAGCAGAAATTTGAAGATAGAGGAGAGGAACCACAACAGCAAGGAGCCCTTCATTATTAGTGATTAAATATACATGAAAATAATTGAAATTTGTTAGATGAAGGTTAAGGTGAATGTTAATAAGTTAGCCTGATACTTAACAATTCTAAAGGATCTCAGCAGGGACCTGAAAGGTAAAGTGTAAGGACCTCTTTCTAAATGTTTCATCTAGTCAGAAAGAACAGGAATCAGAGGGAAAAGCAAGACTTCCATTGAGGAGAGGAGGTAGGCTCCAATGGTAGCCTAGAGTGAAGATTCAAACAGTAGAAAACCCAGCAACTATCACTGGGTAGCATCCAAAAAAAAAAAAAAGGTAACATTCCAATCTCCTACAAAGGCCAATAGCACTTCACAGAATCACATATTGGTGTGGCCCATACAAGGACTTAATTTTGCTACCAAAATTGTCATTTTTTAGAATGCTACTCAAAGGATCTGTAGGGAGTGTATTATGCATATGAATTTCTTGATCTTAATTTTATTTGCAGGAGTTACTTGTTGGCAGCAGACCGGACACCTTTACAACATGGTAGTAGCTTCCAACCAGATGGACAAGGTCATGGTGAATTCTCTCTTCCACCCTCCTGGCACCTGCTAACATTTCCAGCTTTCTTGCTTTCTACTCCATGTTGGCGGATTCCTTTGAACCAGTAACATCGCTGTATTGATTAAACTCTAAGCCTCACCACAGGGATTATGCTTTTCTCAATTTTCTCAGTGTCTCACCTGATTTTCTTGGGATTTGAGATTTGGAAGAACATGCACATCTCCCTGAAAATGCTGCGGAGTAGTTCCCACAAGGACACACTACCTTTATGTTTACCCTTCTGTGCATTCTCTCTCGTCTATACCTTTGACCTTCCTCCTGGGAATCATCAGTTTTTTGCCCTGGGGCAATTTTTTACATTTTTCTCTAGGGACAGGCTACAGATAATGAAAATGGCTTTATTCATCCACATTCTTGAAAGATGACATTGGTGAGTATTCAGATCTGATTTGATGGCTACTCTCTGTCAGCATTTTAAGGCAGATTATTGGTCTGTCTTCCAACTTGTTGTTGGGAAATCAACTCCTCTTTGTGTTGACTTCCTGGGCAGAGAGTAACCTGTCCTGCCTTAGACAGAGTGAGGGGTCAGTGGGTGGAGGGGCGGGGGAAGGTAAGATCGGGGGAGGGACAGAGGGCGAGGAGAGGGATAGAGAAAGAATCTTAAGCAGGCTCCACACCCAGCCAGGAACCCCATGCAGGGCTCCATCTCATAACCCTGAGATCATGACCTCAGCCAAAATCAAGAGAGGCTTAATTCACTGAGCCACCCATGTGCCCCCCACCCTTTTTAAAAGTAGGCTCTGTGCCCAGTTTGGAGCCCAGTGTGAGGCTTGATCTCATAGCCCTGAGATGAAGACCTGAGCTGAGATCAAGAGTCACTTGGGGTACCTGGGTGGCTCAGTTGGTTATGCGTCTGCCTTTGGCTCAGGTTCTCCTGGGATCCAGCCCCTGCTATGGGCTCCCTGTGTGCTAGGGAATCTGCTTCTCCCTCTCCCTCTTCCCCTACCCACTGCCTGCTCATGCTCTCCCCCCACCTCATGTGTAATAAATAAAATAAATAAATAAAATAAAATAAATAAAAAAATTTTTAAAAAATAAAAATAAATAAAAATGCCTCATGAATAAATAAAATCTTTAAAAAGAAAAAGAAAATTGCTTAACTGATTGAGCCACCCAGGTTCCCCTGTATTACTGTTCTTAATGACTATAGGTACGCGTTTACCTGTGTTAGAGAAGAGTCCTATTTATCTTTATTGAAAACACCTGTGTTCTTTATTTCTTCAGTCAGAGTACATAAAAGAAAAACTAGGATAAGTTTTCTTTCAAAGTCAGAGAAAATATATAGCAAATGTTCTTAAGTTTTTTGGTGAATTATTGTATTGCATAAAATGTAGATTCAAAGTCTTGGTTCACCATGATACTGTGGCATAGTAGATCTCGAAATAGCTCTAACACTTGTGTTCAATTATTAAAATACAAGTTGACCAATAAGCAAATACAACTTAACCTTGTCAAAACAATTGCTCTAAATTTGAATTAAATACCTACTATCTCACTACTTTAGTCAATTAATAAAGACTACATTTTAGATAAGGCATTCATTAAATTACAAATTAATAACATTTCTTGCATTCGTTCAGCCTATGTTGGTCTCACTGTAACCCCACTACATTTCAAAATAAATCACTGCTTTCCAGAGAGTACATTTTGTATGTACTCTCCATATTTTTCACAGTTGCTAGGAAAGAGTATTTTTCCCTTTCCATAAGGGTGAAAAATTTTGTTTTCTTTCACTGTGTATTAATTTTTTGAGGAGGAAAATGAAATTTTGTGTGGGTGGCAAGTTTGGTATTTGTTTGCAGGATTGGCCCAGTATAAAAAATGAAAAAAATACTGGTAAAATCAGTGTTTTTTCTTTTGAAGATGTGGATGAGATTGATTTATATAAGTGGTGATAATCTTTAATTATTGCTTATAGGACTATGGAAACAATCAGGTTATTGCTCTGAGATTATGAAATGGAGTATAATAGCATTAATTTGTTCTGCTCAGGCACACACTAATTCATTTAAAAAATAAGCATTAAGAACCTACCTTATCTTGGTGCTACCCTAGGTCCTGGAGAGAGAGAGCAGTAAATAAAATAGAGAATCCATGCCCTCATGAAATTTGTGATCTATCGAGGAAGGCAGGTAATGAACAAGTCCTACCCATTGCACTCAGTACAATGGGTACTACCCATTGCACTCAGGTCTGTCTTTCTGGGCTGGTATTAGAGTTTCTGAATAATCTCATATTCTACAGAATCACTTAAAACAGGAGTGTATTAGAATAAGCTAAGCTGTAATGAGTTAATAGCAAAACAACCAATGCCTCTTTGTGACTCAAAAGAACAAATTTGAATTTCTCGCTGCAGCTAGATATCCAACCTTCATTGGCAGAGGGCCTCCGTTCTTCATAGTCTGATGGAGGCAACACCGTCTTATGATACTGCTCTTTCTACTGGGGTTATATAGGGTCCAACTTAAGGAGAGAGCCAGAAATTCTTGAAACGGAATGAAATGCTTCTGCCCCAAAGGGACGTGTGTCATTTCCACTTGCATTTCACACAGCCATCCTAATTTCAGCAGGCTAGAGAAGCGCAGTCATCCGGGTAGCCAAAAGTAAGAGAGAATGGAATATTGGCAGGCACTGGTCATGTTTCCCATAGACCACAAATCGGATCACCAGATTTTGAGTTCATTCTTCTTCCCACCGTGTGATACGTTCCACCTTCAACAAGGGAGATGATCTCCAATTCTCATTAAATCATGACATGAAGATCAAAATCCAGGAGTGGTGCAAAATGGTCTTCATATCAAGGCACTATATGTAGTGCTAATCAGATTATTCAGATGTTACTGTTGATCCAAAGACCTCTGAAATAAAAATATAATTTATCTCCTTCCATTCTGTGTCACATGTCCAATACACAAGGGTAGGACATAGATTTGATAACAGCAATCAACAACCCCATTTCTGAGAAAAAAATGGAAAGCCCACCCAAGTCGCTGGTTCATGTATCACTTCTGAAATCCCACTGGCAGATATGGTGAGGGCCGTATGCCTTGAGAGGGAGAACTGATCCTTCATTAGACCCTGAAAATACTTTTATTTATTTATTTTTTTAAATATATTTTTTCAAGATTTTATTTATTTATTTATTTGACAGACAGAGATTACAAGTAGGCAGAGAGGCAGGCAGAGAGAGGGGAAGGGAAGCAGGCTCCCTGCTGAGCAGAGAGCCCAATGTGGGGCTCGATCCCAGGACCCTGAGATCATGACCTGAGCCGAAGGCAGAGGCTTTAACCCACTGAGCCACGCAGGCACCCCTGAAAATACTTTTAGAAGGAAATCTTTTGCTTGCTGTTCTCCATGGCCCTTAGCTCTGCCCTCTTGGAGGCTCCTCCTTTTCTAGTCTACTGCTTGGCCAAATCTGAAATGAGCATTGTGGAATGTGCTGTTACTTCGATCAGATCATTTTCTGTGTGTGGGCATCTGGGTGACCCAGGGTCATTTTAGGTCTGAAATAGTTATGGGATTCTGGTTCTTTTATTAGTACAACTCTCTCAAACCTTAATAGGGATATTATCTATTTGATTTTAGCAGTCTCTATCAGCTGGGAGCCACACCTTTCATTCTTTCTAGGGCAAGGTTCCCCAAACTCCAGCATGGTCAAGCACATCTCTCTCTTTGCTGTTTGACTTATGGAAGGCACCCCAGGTCTGTTGGCCTTGGTATAAGAGCCACATATTACACTCTTAATCTTGAGGCTTTTTCTATAGTTGAAAAAGTTGAAAAGTTGCAAATCAGGACTACTTCTGGCCGTGATGAAGAAACCCGGGCCAGATTTCACCTCTGGCTTTATAGAACTAGATAACTGGGAAACAACTGTTTTCAGACATTGGGTATGAAGCAGCCCAGGACTGTGATCACTGACAAAAGGAAACTGAGCTCTACAAGCTCTACGAGCCATTGCCTTGCTTTCTACCTGGAGGCACATCTGGTTCCGTGAAGCAGGAAGAGGTTGCCAAGGACTGTAGTTGTCTCAATGAGTTAAGAAAGCAGAGCTAAAATTCAGGGTGTCCAGGTGGCTAGAAATTGTGGAGAAGAGATCCAGGGAGGAAAATGCTACAGAAGAAAGCTCTAAGAATCTGACTATGGGTTCCCTGGGTTGTTTAGTTGAACAGCCATCTGCTGTACATGGGATGAAATTCTGGAAGTTCAAGCAAGAGAGCAACTAGAGAGCTAAAAGCTGAACAGTCCTAGAACCCACCCAGGGCCACAGTGAAGAGTACTCACTAACCACTCAGTAGAGACCAAGAAGGGCCATGCCTTGGTGGTGGGGTCACTATAGACCCTAAAAAAGACCCTACAAACAGAACTTGACAGGATCTGACTCAATAGCGAGTAACTGAATTGTCCATCAGAGCAAAGCTCAAACTCATTAAAGGAAGACAACAAAATCAGGAATCTCAACAGTATAAACTTCACAATATCCAGGATACAAAAGAAATTACTAGATACAAAACATCAGGAAGATAAAGCTCATAAGTAGAAGAAAAATCAGCCAACAGAAATAGACCCAGGAGTCAATAAAAATTGGTAGAGAAAATGCAGTCTTTTGTTTATTTTTATTTTAATCTAATTTTTAAAAGGTTTTATTTATTTATTTGACAGAGAGAGACAGCCAGAGAGGGAACACAAGCAGGGGGAGTGGAGAAGGAGAAGCAGGTTTCCCATTGAGCAGGGAGCCTGATGTGGGGCTCGATCCCAGGACCCTGGGACCATGACCTGAGCCGAAGGCAGACGCTTAACGACCGAGCCACCCAGGCACCCCTATTTTTATTTTTTAAATAGACACTATGCCCAACTTAAGGGTTTAAACATGACCCGAAGATGAAGAGTTGTGTGCTCTAACAACTGAACCAGCAAAACTGTGCTGACATTTTTAAATAGAAGGAAAAGAATTTTGACGTTTTCCTCATGCCATACACAAAGTTTAACTTGAAACGCGTCATTCATGTAATGACGAATGCTAAAGTTGTAAATCTCCTAGAAGAATATATAGGTACAAACTTTTATGACTCTGGGATAAGCAAAGTGGTTCTGTTTTTGTTTGTTTGTTTGTTTTTGTATTAACACTGAAAGTACTTTGTCATTATTAAACCAGGAACTATATGAAAGACATCATTTGGAGGCTGGAAATAGGAACCACAGATTGAAAGAAAATATCCCATATGTACATAAAATACATATAGGAGTTCTTTATGTATATCCTATGCATTTAGGAAATACAAGCTCATAACAAGAAGACAAATAGCCCAATATAACATGAACCAAAGATTTGAGCAGACAGTTCACAAAAAGGCATACATGAATGGTCAGTAAGCACATGTAAGAACACTCAACATCATTAAGCATCAGAGAAAATGCAAATTAAATTCATAATGAGATACCACGATATATAAATTTGAATGGCTACAATGAAAAGACGGAGCACCCCAAACGTTGATGAGTAGGTGAAGTGGTTGGAACTGTTATATACAGCTGCCGAGAAGGTAAAACGGAACAAGCATATTAGAAAACTCTTCGGCATTTTCTTATCAAGATAAACATGTACACACCCTAAGATCCAGCGGTTCTGATCTAGATAAATTACCCAAGGGAAATAAAAACACATGTCTACACAGAGGCTTGTTTGTGATTGTTCAAAGCAGCTTTAATTTTCGTAGGAAAAAAGTGCATATGATCCAAATTTTCATCAGTATATGAATGGATGAAAAAATTGTCATAGTCCCCACAATGGTATACGATTTAGCAAAAAACATAATGACTTTTTAAAAAAATATTTTATTTGTCAGAGAGAGAGAGAGAGAGAGTGAGCATAAGTAGCGGGAATGGCAGGCAGAGGGAGAAGCTGGAACCCAATGCGGGACTTGATTCCAGGACCCAGGGATCATGACCTGAGCCGAAGGCAGATGCTGAACCCACTGAGCCACCCAGGCGTCCCCATAATGACTTTCTGACACATGTAACAACATGAATGAATTTTTAAAATATTATGCTGGGTGAAAGAAGCCAGACACAAAGGCGTATATACTGTATGAGTTTATGACATGAAATTCCAAGCAAACCACATTTAATCTGTAGTGATGGAAAGCAGATCAGTTGCTGATGGGGGCCAGGGTAGACAGAGGTTGGGAAAGGGATGTGAAAATGTTGTGTATTTTGACTGGCTACATGTAGTTGCCAAAACTCACCAAACGGTACCCTTACAACATGTGAATTTGATTGTTTGTAAATAAAGTTGATTTTTAAAAATATGGTCATTCATCTCTTCAAGGCATTCTTTTTTTTTTAAGATTTTATTTATTTATTTGAGAGAGATTGAGTGAGAGGGAGAGAGAGAGAGAGAATCTGGAGATGAATCTGGGGAGAGAATCTGGAGAGCGCAGAGCCCGCCGGGAGACTCAACTGAGGGCTCAATCCCAGGACCATGACATCATGACCAAGAGATCATGACCGAGACATCATGACCTGAGCCGAAACCAAGAGTTAGACACTTAACTGCCTAAGCCACCCAGGTGCCCCCACTTAACTTAAAAGGCATTCTTCAAGCTTAGCTTTTATTCTTCAAAGTCACGTAAAAGTTGTCTTTTAACTTTGCAAGATCCCTAATATTTTGTGTTCTTTCTACTCTGTCCCTCTGTCCCACTTTTACTTGGAAGCCAGCCAATTCTTTCATGAGCTCAATTTTTTTTTTTTTTTACACCTTGTCACGTACAGCCTGTGTCAGTCTTCCAGTGCTTCATCAAAGAATACCACCCACTGGACAGCTTAAACTACAGAAATGTGTTCCCTTGAAGTTCTAGAGGCCAGATGTCCAGGATCAAGGTACTGGCAGGATTGGTTTCTCCTGAGGCCCCTCTCCTGGGTTTGCCGTGGTTGTGACCCCCACCTGGTCTTTCCTCTGCATGTTGGCCTTTGGTGTCTATCTCTTTTCTAAATTTTCAAGTTCTGGCACCTTTTTCTCAGTAATTAATTTCTCTCTCTCCCCTCTCATTTTACTATAAGCAGTTTCTCCTAAGGAACTAGGCTTCACCTTCAACACTTTGCCTAGGAAGTTCCTTCTGCTTAAATAACCAAATTCATCATCATTCATTTCTGCTTTCCAGAAAAACATAGAACGCAACTTGGTTAAGTTCTATGCCACTTAGCTGCTAAGCTAACTAGGTCTTTAAAAGACCATTCTCTCAAGAGATGGGTGGGGCAGGGTGGGGAACATGGTTATACCATGAATTCTGTGAGCATGGGCCCATTGCTTCACTTCATTTGCTATGAAGTAAGTTCCTTGACCTGAAGCAGTGCCCTATGGAATACCATGACAGTGGATAAGGATGTCAGTCCCTGGATGGGAATTTTGGCAGAAACACTGCGTCCAGGGAAGACAAGTCCATATCCAGAGTGTGTTTCCAGTATGAATGACATGTGGCCTTGTCCATGATGGAAGTGGTCCAATGTAATCAATCTGCCACTAGATGGCTGGGTATTCGTTCTGGGCAGTGGGGCCATATTGGGGACTCAGTTTTGTTTTCATTGCTGGCAGACAGGCACCTAGCAGTGGCCACAGCCTGGTCAGTCTTGGTGAATGGAAATCTGTGCTGCTGAATCCATGCATGACTATCCCTGCCATCAAGGTCTCTTTGTTCTGGAGGCTACCGGAGGACGATAGAGTGGGTAGAAAGAGAAGCTAACCAGTATCCACAGAACAAGTCATCCTATCCAGTTAGATATTAAAATTCTCCTCTGCTGAGGTCACGCTTCGTTGAACATTCCCGTGGGATACCGGTATCTTCACATTTTTTGCCCATTTAGAGAAGTCTGTTCACATAACTCATCATCAGACTTTTCACCAATGTTCCACTGGTGCTTATTCATTGATCCATAATCTGCCCCCAAGTTTTTGCAGGTAACAGTGTTACCAGATATTTTTCCACTGTTTTTATAACTTCTGTGATCAGTTTCCCCATTAGCCACAGAGCAACTACTTAAGACAGTACCATGTATTATAAGATTTTGTTGTGATGTAGTCCCACTCCCCATGGGGAGACCCCCCCCCCCATGTGGCTTCAGGATGAGAGTTGGAAAACTCCATGTTGACAAGGTCGTGGAGAAGTAGGATCCTCTGTGCACTCAAAATTAGAGGAAATCTGGATGTTAGTGTACTCCCGTTTCTACCTTAAGAGCATAGGGTTAGACATTAAAATTGATTGCTTCCTCTTGATGACTCAAAACTGATGCAACTCTATAACCAGAGCACTAACCAAAGCAATGGCCATCCTAACACACTCATTCCCTGAATGATATGGGGTTGAAACCGGGTGGGCATGAGTTAAACTGTTTGTGTTCTCTGTTGGTACTGTGTATGAGTCCGGCCCTGAAGATAGCAGGATGGGCCCTTTTGAGGGAATGATGGACATTTTCATGGTCAGTTTTCTGTGTCAACTTGGTGAGGCTGTAATCCCCAGTCATGGAATCTGTTGCTGGGAAGGCATTTTGGGTATGCGACTGAAATGTATAATCAGTTTCGGCAAGGTAGATTATCCTCGCTCATCTGGGTGGGCCTGGTTTAATCAGGTGAAAGGTAGAACTCAAGACTTCCCAGAAGAAGAAATTCCACCTTTGGGCCTCAGTTTCACCTGGTGCCTGAGAGGTCCAGCCTGCCTTGCCTTTCCTGACAGCCTGTCTTACAGATTTTGGACTTGCCTTGCTAGCTGTCCGTGTAAGCTGCCTCCTGTGATAGTTCTCCTTAATAAATATATATCTCCTTAATATATGTCTCCTACGAGTTTGGTCTCTCTGGTGGAACCCTGACCAACACAGACCTAATGTGAGAGAGAAAAAGGACACCCTGGAACCCACGAGGAGAAAGGAGAGAGCCCACACTAATCTCTAGCTACTTCCCAACCTCCACACTGATGATGCTGGTGACCTGTAGGAAAACCTGGCACCTTCTCTTATGGGGCTACCATGTACCTTGTCCTGGAGCTGGAGAAGCAGCAGGATCCAGCAGGAACTCTTACAGACCTAGTGCTTTGTCCTGCTGACATGGCGAGCCAGCAGATGCATGACCAGGTGCATAAGCTCCCACGTCACCTGACTTGACATTGACTGAGTATAAACATGAGTGCTGCTCCCCTTCTACCCTCCAGAACTTACACACTTTTCCTGTGCCCCATCCTAGCCCAGAGCCGTAGAGAGAAGCAGATTCTGGAAAGCTTCCACATGACACATTATTTTATAGTTCATTGGCCAGAATGTGCTGGCCACATCTGACTGCGTGTCTAAGAATCAAGGATTCTCTTTTACTTTATTTTAATTTATTTATTTGACAGAGATTCAGCGAGAGAGGGAACACAAGCAGGGGGAGTGGGAGAGAGAGAAGCAGGCTTCCTGCCAAGCAGGCAGGCTGACGCGGGGCATGATCCCAGAACCCTGAGACCATGACCTTGATCCCAGGACCCCAGGAGCACGACCTGAACGGAAGGCAGATGCTTAATGACTGAGCCACCCAAGCGCCCCCAGGATTCTCTTTTAAAGAAAGGGAGATGGATACTGGGTTGGATGACTGTTCATCTCTGTCAGAGGACTACACTTTGCAGGACCTAGTTCCTACCCTCTAGAGCTGGATTTTAAGGAGAGGAAAGAAAACCCTAAACCAACCTCTAGTGAGCTTAGCTTTTCCAGTGAAATCGAAATATTTCTCCTGCAGAGTCCCTTGGAAAACTTCATGGAGCATTTTTATGTTTAAAGAACTTTTCACAGATCAAAGTATTATCCTCAGGATAGCAGTGAACCACTATAAGAGGGCAATCCTTTACCCTGTCAGAGTGTGACATAGATCTGTGGCTAGACTTTTGAAAGAACTTTCGAGGGAACTTTTTTTCCCCCTGGAAGAAGAAAAAGCAGGGTCAGTGGCTGGGGGCCTCCCAAGTATACAGGATGTTTTGGGTATCTGCTTTAGTATGACGAAAAGGAAACCCATGTAGATGATGGATTTACAGAGCCGGGATAGATTTTATTTAAATGCCTTCTTGTACAAATTCAAACAAATCAACTCCAGCTTGTATCTGGGCAATAATAATAATAATAAGTCATGTTATCATGCTTTATCCCAGGCCAGGCACTGGTCCTAAGGAAGTTATGTAGATTATCTCATTTATCCTCATAAAAGCCACATGAGGAAGTGGCTGTTACTATTTTTCACATTTTACGGATAAGAAACCGAAGCACAAATGGGTCAGATAAATTCAGGGGGATCATATAAACAGCCTGGTTGAACTCAGGACATGGAGCTCCCCCTTTGCTCTTGCATTTGCCTGAGGCACCTATCCCTTACTCATCCCAGAAACAGCGTGTCCAGGACCAGTCTTGACTACTAGGGCAGGAAAGTGAATACAGGGAAAAAGCAGTTCAAGGACAAGGACCTAAACCGAAAGGGTTTCTGCATAGCCCACAGATAACTGGAGGGTTCAATTAGTAGAAGCCCCATTCTTGGATCATTCTCACTCTGTACAGTTAAATGAATAATAACTTCTTACTGTATTGGGATCAGTTCTAATAGAAAAACCTGGAACCTGGAAGGTGAAGGACAGGGAGAGTGGGGTAGAGGTGGGGGAGCTTAGCACCCCTACTGCCAATGGGCAGGATTGCCCTTGGGTGGTCTTCAGGCTTCCTTGTACCTCTATGGGACAGAGGCTTTGAACCCTAAGTTCTAGATGGATCCTGTTTGGCCTTCCTCCAAAGCTCCCAGGGGTCCTTGAGATTTTGCACAGCACAGAGGCTCAATAACTAGTTCAGGAAGGAGTACTTGAAGGAAAGGGCTTGGGAGCAAGTTATTAGCTTTAGGACCTTCTTCTAGATTGGTGCAGTATGCTTCATTTTATGCTGAAGGTACCACTGGGAACAACAGATGTTTACTCTCCTTACCAGACTCCACTGGGACCAGGGACTTACACGCAGTATCATAAGTAGCCTGTTTCCTCTGGGGGAGGGGGGGGTTGCTGTGGGATTTGACACTCCCAAGCGCGTGTATGTGCTGACAGTCAGCCTTGTGACCTCCGGTAAGAAGGCAGCTGGAGGGAAGAGGATATGATTTCTCATTGCTCTTGAAATGGCTTCACACCTCTTTTTTTTGGCGATGTGCCTGGCAGACAAAAACCCTACCGGGCTGAGTGTTGCAGAAAATATGAAACGAGCCCGAAGCCACTAAACCCACGGTGAATTTTGTCTCCATTTCCAGGCATCTGATAACAAAAGGCCCCCAGCATGACTGTTTGCAATTCACCAGTCTCCAAATCCTCTCGCTTCTTCCCCCCCGCCCCCACAACCCCTTTTTAAACGTGGCAGTGGAATATATGAAAGACAGACTGAACAGTAGCCATCAAATTCCGGAGGGCTAGAGACATTTCTGCCATTGAGAGAATTCATGAAGATCCCTCGTCTCTGGAAGGCTATCCCGGCTGCGAAGGCTCCGCGGGGCTGGTGAGTTCCCTGCAGCAGCTGGGAGCAGAGCTATAAATAGCGCGGGTTGGAAGCGCCGGGCGGAGGGGGAGCGGGCGGGAGATTCCCGGCTCTCCCCTCCACTCCCCTCCGCCCGCCGCGGCTCGTGCTCGGCCGGGGGAAGCCGGCGCTGCGGGAGGCGTTAACCCCCACGGCGCCTCGCCGCTCCTTGCGCCACCGGGCCGCGCGACAGGGCGAGCACACCGGCCGGGGTGGGTGGGTGGGGAAGACCCGAAGCCGCTTTTCTAACCGTGCCCCGGGGGAACCACACTCTGTGCTTTCCCTTCCTCCCTCTTTTTCCTCGGAAGCTCCGGGTAACACCCGAAATTCGGCCTTGAAACACACACGCGCGCACGCGCGCACACACACACACACACACGCACGCACACGGTCTTTGCTCCGTGTAGTCCTCTTCCCCCCTTCCCGCCTTCCTTTCTTGGAGCGGCTTAAATCCAAACGTTAACATTAAAGCCATCCCCAAATTTGGTCTCTGGGATCATGTTGGCTCGCAGATTTCCGCGCAAGGCTCCCTCCCCCGCGCTGCTGGGGCTGCTTAAGGACAGTTACTTTCCCCGGGAGGGAACGGTCAAGTGGAAACTGTGTGTGTGTGTGTGTGCGCGCGCGTGTGGTTTATTTGGGGCGCACGCACACCCCTCCGTAGCCTCAAGGTCGGCAGTACCCTGCCGAGCACTAAGGGTCCCCGCCGCTCGGGGCTCGTCCCTGCCGGCCAAGGACTCGACAAGGAGGGAGTCCCCAGTCCCGGCAGGGCAGCCTGCGAGCAGGTTCGGTGTTGGGCACGCTCGTGGTGGAAGAGGCACCTGAGAGGAGCCGGGTCCTTAGAACGTGAAGCCTGAGCAGCCTCCCCCGCCGTGCCCCTCGCAGGGCCCCCGCGCCCCGCGACTCCCGGGCGGGTGCTCGGCGCGTCGGACTCCGGGTGGAGGGAGGGGCGCGGCGCCCTCCCGGGCCGCGAGCGGTCACGGAATCTGACAGCCGGAGAGGCAGCTGGTCCCCGGCCAGGACTCCCGATCCTTCTCAAATGGAAACAGTTTCTCCCAGGGAACCTGCCGGAATTCTCCGTGGAATCTCACCTGGGCTTTGCCTCCTGGCGCATTTCACCAAGGCCGCGTTTACCACTTTGAGGCAAGGAAGGCTCCAAATGGAGCGGGGCTCCTGGTGGCCAACGGAGGTAAGCTCTTGACTAAGGTGACATTGATTGGGGGTGGGGTGGGGGCACAGATTTAATGGGGACCATCCTCTGACAGGCAAAATGGGGAAATGAAGTTTGCCTTGGGCTTTCCAGGCCTGCTTCTGCTGTACCTCTCCCCCACCCCCTCGCCGCCCCCACTCATGCCTTAAAAAGAATAATTACCCTGCTTGGGTGGGTGGTGGAGAGACTCCCTTAGGTTTTTATTTTCATCATTTTAATGTTCTGCACTAGAGGGCAGGGCCTCAGTGCGACCAGAAATCTCCATCTCCCCTCCATCTCTTCCACCGTCTGCCGTTTTCCCCTTGCCTTACTTGTGGGCTCCCCTTTTCCCTTATCCAGCCTACTTTTATTTCTTTGCCATCCCCCTTGCTGACTTGGCTTTCTCCTCTAAGAAAATATTCACCACAATAACGGGAGAGAGGGAGGCTGTTGTGATTTTGTGTGTAACGCACTGCTGGGGTTCTAGGGTGTATGGACTGATGGCTTATGAATCATTTATTCATAAAACATTGTCGAGCCCTTATTCTGTGCTCTTCTCCAGCTTCCTCATGTGTGGGATGACCAGGCCATTTTTTGGGAAAAGAAATAGCCCCCACCCCCAACTTTTCCCCTCCGAGTACTCTTCGCTTTCCTCCAGGCTGTGGGAGGGAAGGGGCAACCGTCAGACCAGGGTGGGTATAGAAGCTGTGGGAGGAAGAGGAAACTCAGGAGGGCTGGCTGGTTTGGTGCCTTGTGCTTGGCAGTCATGAGTAGTGATCTCAGCATTCACACATGAATGATTGTCATCAACATTTATGGAGTGCTTGCTGTGTCTGTGGTGTTTTCTGGGACTGTTGCAAATATCAGCTCATTTAAACCTCATAAGGACCTCGTGGAGTAAGGATGACTATGATCTCTTTTGTCCAGGGCGCAACTCAGGAGCAGATGATTTCGGTAATGAGTTCATGGTCACACACTGGTAGTGGGGGAGCCGAGATCGCAACTCAGAACATCTGACTGTAGAACAGCGCTCTGAGTCTCTTATACATGTCGGTTTTCACGTACTGATCCATCCACTCTGTTCTAGGCCCTGGAGATGGAGGAGTGAGCAAAGCAAGCAAGATACTAGGAGCTTATATTTTAGTGCTGAGGGAGACGGGCAATGTATCCGTTAACAAAGTACATAATTTCAGGTCATAGAAATTTCAGGTGGTAGATATCACAAAGGAAAGAGAACAGAGTGCTGTCCTGGAGAGTGGCCAAGGAGAGTTCTCTTTGGGTGGCCTTTGGACATTCAGGTTGAGACCCCAGAGCACTAAGGGGAAGAAATAAATAGCTAGGGAACATAGGAAGTGACAAACATTAGTGATCAGGGAAATGCCAGTCAAGGCCACATCTGGATATCTTGCTCGTGTTCCCTGTTGAACGCGTGCAAGACTTTCTCCTAGGTATAAGCCTGGAAGCAAGTTTGACTGTTTGATGATAAGTAAATGAATATTCAAATTAGGATATAACATTAAACTGTTTTCCCGAGACTTGGTTCCTATTCATATTCCCACTAGTGATGATGGAAGGGTCCATGGAAGCCACATCCTATTTGATCATTTAATAATGTCAAACTTTTAAATTTGGGACCAAACAAATGGGTATAAAAGGATAACTCAATGTAGCCCAATAATGAAAACCTGGGATGAGGTCCAGTGTACATACCTAAAGAGTGGACTAATTGATACTGTCATACAGAGGTCATACAGCAGTCAACAATGAATAAAGCAAAGGACATAATGATAGGATTGGGATTTAGCAATATATTACTAAGTGCAAATTAAGTCTAAAAGATTACATATAGTATGATAATCTTTTATGACATTAAATACTACAGAAATTAAAAAAAAGCCCTAACTATTTAGGAATATGTTGGCTGGAAGCCTTACTGGTAACATAAAGAATTGATTAACACATATTTTATGTGTTATATGTATTATATACTGTATTTTTATGATAATACCTCTTTCTTGACTTTTTTCAGTGGCCTGGACTTCATCGTTCATCTGTGAGTTTTTTCAAATTGTTGCAAATCTCTAAAAAATTTTCTACCATATTTATTGAAAAAAAAAAAATCCACATGTAAGTGGACCTATGCAGTTCAATCCCATGTTGTTCGGAGGTCAAGTGTATCTATAGAGGCAATCACATTATAGAAATAGGAAAGCAAGAGGATGATGAACATGGGATCTGTGCTTATGCCTCCATCGAATGGGGAGAAGCTGGGGGACCATATGGTTAGTTAGACCCGAGTCAGTGGCAAGGTCCCAGCTGTGTTTTGGCTTAGGGTCATGTATGCATATTACATTATTGAAAATAACTAGTAAATAATGAAACGTGACAAGGAATGCATGGGCTAATAATGACCATAGATGCACAACCAAATATTAAGACTAATCCTCTTCTATGTACTTCTAAGTGCTAGGTAAGAAAGAACACACATGGATACCTCAGTAGGAGGTAGGAAGCTTGATGTTTGGAAGGACAAGAACAGTGGCCAGAGTCAGGATGGACCAGCAGGCCAGGCAGGGCCTTGGAGGTCAATGTAGAGAATGAAGGGTTTTGAGCAGGGAAGTGAAATGATTGAGATTTTATTTAAAAAAAAATTTTTTTTAAGATTTTATTTATTTATTTGACAGAAATCACAAGTAGGCAGAGAGGCAGGTAGAGAGAGGAGGGAAGCAGGCCCCCTGCTGAGCAGAGTCTGATGCAGGGCTCGATCCCAAGACCCTGGGATCATGACCTCAGCCGAAGGCAGAGGCTTTAACCCACTGAGCCACCCAGGTGCCCCGAGTTTGAGATTTTAAAAGGCCACTTGGGGGCACCTGGGTGGCTCAGGTGGTTAAGTGTCTGACTCGCTCTCAGCTCCCGTCTTGATCTATGGGTCATGAGTTCAGGCCCCCCATTGGGCTACCAAAAAAACCAGAAAAAGTCGCCTTGGATGCTGTGTGGAGAATAGACTCTCGACCCTCACTTGGGAGGCCACCTCAGTAGTGGAGAGAAGATGGTGGCAGGAGTGTGACCATATTTCTGCTGGTTGTGTATTGCATGGGACACCAGTCCTGGGGTCAAGTGTAGGTTGCTGTCCAGCCCGAGATGCACTTGCCAGCAAACACCGTGGGGCTGGGTGCTGAAGGCCTGGAGGAAGGGCACCCTTTCAAATGTGCGCCAAGGGCCCTGTGGGTCAGCCGCAGCCCAGTGGTGGGTCAGGGTGGTGAGAGTGAACTTGAAGCGAGGTGAGTGTAGGCAGGGCCTATTTTGGAGGTTGAATGGGTGGGATTGTTGATGGATTAGATGGAGGGGTTCAAAAGACAAGGACAGGAGTCCTAGGTCACCCCTTGATTTTTATTTGGCAGTGAGGATATTGATGGTGCTTACAGAGAGGAGGAAGCGCAGGTAAGATCAGAAATCGTATTTTAGATATAATTTTGGAATGCTCTAACAGGGCCAAGTAGAAATGTCAGGTGGGAGCTGGGTGTGGGTCTGAAGCTTGAGGGAGAATCTGGGGTGACAGACATAAACACTCCAAGCCCACACATGGTAGAGTTCAAGTGCTTCCTCTTGGTTGTCATTGTCAGATTGTGAAATTCTTCAGGGTGGAGATATTTTTGTCTTTCTTATCCCAGGCAGAGTGTAATGTAAAATAGGTCATTGATACAAATGGGTTGACCAGATGGTAGAGGATAGAAACAATGAAAGTGTGGAGCAAGAGAGGGAAAGTGTCCTGGGGGGGTGGGGCTGGACCCTGCCAGTGTCTAAAGGTGGAGGCTGTGCCGTTTCCAGTCCCTCTTGAGGTGAAGCAGGTCTGATGGTGGTGCTGGTCCATTAGGAGGATGTGACCCCAGGGTCTTGGGGCCAGTGTCACCTGTGGGTACTCGGAGCTACTCAGAGTAGCCAGAAATGGTGAGGAGGAGGGAGTGAAGACACAGAGTGGCCAGGAGAGCCCCTTGGATCAGAGAAGGGTGCTGGGGGATGGGGCACGAGCTACACACTGGAACTGAGACCAGCCTGCAGCAGGCCTGTGAGCACAGGGATAGAGCAACATAAGGAAGAGGATGTAGGACCCAGGGGCTGAAGGAGAGTCCAAAGTCGTTGGTGCAGTGGAGCCATAAGGTGAAGGCTAGTGATTTGCAGGCATATTTTATAGTCACCAGGGAACTAGCTTGGGCCTGGCCACAACGTACTGACTGCTCCAGTCCCACGGGCCCTCGGGCTCTGTTGTCCTTCGTGGCACCCCGAGTTACATGTTCCTGTCAGGTGTCCCCTGCAGGAATTGCCTTCCCAGGACCCTCCTGGGACCAGGCTTGAGGGGCTGGCCCCACCGTAGCGCCTTTGGGCCTGCCAAGGGCCTCCCAGGTCACCATGTTCCATCCCCCATTGACCGTAAGTTCCCTGGCCACCATGTCTTCACAGTTCACATCTCTTTGCTGGTCTGTCCTCTCTCCTGAAATGGCCTCCCCTCATCTCTACTCCCTGGCCCATCCCTACTCATGGCCTCCCCATGAGTGTCTGGCTCATGGTATGTGTGCAGATTGCAGAAGGAAGAGACAGAGGAGGAGGAGAAACTTCTTGGCTGATCAAGAGGAGATCATCCCATTCTCACCAAAGCTGAAGGCATAAGGACTTCTCTGCTTAGACAGCCAGGTCCAGTACTGCTTATGACTGTAGGCTTTGGGGAAGGAACAGGGGCCAGAGTCCAGTTCTGACTCTACCATGCGTAGCATGGGTAGGCCACTGAGCCTCTCTGAGATGCTCCATTTCTTCATCTCTAAAATGTGGGTAGGAACAAGTCCTCTTTTCTGTTGGTATTGTGAGTTAGGTTATTTATTTTTTCCTGAGAGCTAGAGAGAGAGCGAGAGTGAAAGAGAGTAAGCGTGCGAGCAAGTGGGTGGGGGGTGAGGGGCAGAGGGGGAGGGGCAGGGAGCGAATCGTGAGCAGGCTCTGTGCTTGGTGTGGAGCCTGACACAGGGCTGGATCTCACGATCCCGAGACTGTGTCCCGAGCCAAAAATCAAGAGTCAGATGCTCAAGTGATGGAGCTACCCAGGGGTCCCTGGGGCTGTGAGTTCTTAATGAGCTAAGGAGGTGAATGTTCTTTCTTTCTTTTTTTTTTTTTTAATATGTTATTTATTTATTTGACAGAGCAAGAGAGATCACAAGTAGGCAGAGAGGCAGGCAGAGAGAGAGGGGGAAGCAGGCTCCCCACTGAGCAGAAAGCCCGATGAGGGGCTTGATCCCAGGACCCCGAGATCATGACCTGAGCCGAAGGCAGAGGCTTAACCCACTGAGCCACCCAGAAGCCCCAGAGGTGGAGGTTCTTAGCGCAGTGCCTGGCATGGAATATGGGTCCAAAGTTGAACTATTCGGATTTTCCAGGGCATTTCATTATCAATGCCTCTTCTGTTGACTGACCTCGAGGAGCGCTTCTCATTTTGAGAATTTAAGACTCCTTGTCTGGAAGAGCCAACATGCCAGAAGTGAGGGAGCAGCCACGTTTGGAAGATGGGGAGCTGTGCCTGGACACGTGGGCACCTGCGGCTTCCTTTGGCACATTACACCATGTGGTTTCCCACTGCACATAAATCACGGCCAGCCAGGAGTCTGTGTAATGGTGAGGATTCAGAATTTATTAATCCAGCATTCCATAAACAGTGACTGAATGTCTTCCCACATAAATGGGGATGCAGTGATGACTAATGCACTGTCCCCACTTTCAAGGAAATCGCAGTCTAACTAGGGAGGCAGATAAAGAGACAACTAGAATCTGCACGATCACGGGATCACTTTTGCTGCAGGCCACCAACCCCCAGATGCATCCGCCCAACCATGTTCCCAGTGCTGGGAAGAATGGTGTGAACTCGGGACTAGCGAGTGTCCCTTGCATCTGTATATTTACAATGCACAAATTATGTTCACTTGGAATTATTTCATGTGATTTGGAGACCAGCTTTATGGAATGGGTAGAGCTTACTGTATTCATTATATGAATGAGATCTAGAACTCCACTGAACAGTGGCTTTTAAGTAAGGTAGAGTGCGTCATGCGGGACTCTGCCATGACTGGTCTTCCAGCCTTTTCCATCGTCCTTCCATTGTTCTTACTCAGGGCTCTAGCTCACCACCTTGGGGGCCTGGGTTTAGTTTTGATTCTGAGCTCACCCCCTTGGATTTCCTGTTTCCCTGTTGGGACCCCAGTTTCCCTGTTGGGACCTTTGATCTCTGGAGACTGAAGCTGACAACTCCTCCCATGCGAGGGGCTTTGTGCAACTCTTCTAATCTCCAGGCTACCATCTTGGTACTGGCCGGGAGCCACAGCCCACGTGACAGTCATGACAATTCCCTCGAGGGAAGTGATCAACAATAGTTGGGTTGATTAGCTAGGCTTGGGCAGCTGGAGAAGGATCCTTTCCTTTCTTAGTAGTACTGCTGGACTGTTCTCTTGGCTGGAGAAAGGATGTACAAGTCACTTTCGCCTCCTTATAAATGGAACGCCTTACTTACACTTTATCAGGGAGGTTTTAGGGACTGTGGCTCGCTTACGAAATACCTGGAAGTCTTGCATAGTGAATATATCAGCAATTAAAGTCTGCTTATGGTTATTTAGATAAGGAATATGTCTTTTTAAAGAACTTAGTTAAGGAAAGTGACACTCCCAGACGTACCTGTCACCACGTGGTCACAATATGGGGGAGGGAGTTTGTGGAGGACAGGTGTTTTTCCAATCTACTCCTGTATGTTTTATCTTGGTGGAAGATAATATCCTAGGTATTTTTGCTGCCCACTGTTGTGGGGGTGGGGCAGCTCAGACATCTGCTGGAGCTGCAGTGCAGCAAGACAAGGATTTTCAGTGTCGCAGGTCAGAAATCTGGAAGGGGCGACCTCTCTCAGCTATCTTGACTTGACCACCATAGCTCGAGGCTATTCTCTTCTGCTGGCGGGAAAACCAGTTAACTGGTCATTACCTTTGAATCTGCATAGGAGGGGTGGGAAACACAGAGAAATAAAAGCCATCCTGTATCAAAGATGAGTTCTGAAAAGGGCTTTTTAAATTCCATTTGCTTCACGGAATTAGAGATCAAGTTATATGTTAACTGACTGGCACAGCAATTCTGCTGAAAATTTTGTTCTGTATGCAGGGCGAGTGGTCTGATTAGTCCAAAGTCTAGTTACTGTGTGTGTGAGTGTTTTAAGAAATACCTTTGCTTTACTTTAATTCATGCAGTAATAGGAGGGACAAAGTGTTTTGCATTCGAGTCTTCATGTCTTAACGTCAGCTGGATATCAAAAGGTGAGTCCTTAAAACATTTATTTTTGCCTTAAGGTGGTTAAAATGGGAGGGTATTGATTTGCTTGGGAGAGCTCTCCGTGGTCCTTAGGTACACATCTGCCCAAACTAGTTCAAAAGAGCATAATTTCGAAATGACTGGAACCTCCATCATTCTTACCATAAGTACTACGCGCTAACCGATTGCGCCACTGGAGCACCTCATCATTCTTACTATAAATTCAAATTGAAAACCAAGCATCCAGTCAACGAACAAAGCTTGATCTTACTGCCCAGCTTTAAGATTTTTTTTTTCCTTCCACGTTGGAGAAAATGTTACCACGTGAGTTGTGTTGATGGGTTTGAGAGGAGGAGAGGCCTCCTCTCAAAGGGGGAGGGGGGGAGGAGAAAGGTCTTGCTAACTGCAGACAGCTGTGCTCACCACACCCCTCACTCCACACCCCAGCATCAGTTGTGCTTGTAAGAATTGTTTTATACCATCCTTCCCACGAATGACTGAAAAAAAGAGTAAGCCCCGAATGATGATAATCATGTGTGTGTCTGAAGAGGCTGGCTGCTCTCCGTCAAGACGTATCTGGGTGGTTAGCCTTGATGGAATCTTCCTTATACCTTTTATTGCAAACCAGAAATCTGATTTTGCTTTGTGTGGGATGGGAGAGATTGAGGAAGATGGAAGTGTCTTACCACAGGCAGGCCAGAGCAGTGCTTCTCGAATTCAGGCTTTCAAAACCCAGATTCCTGGACCCTACTCCCCGAGATTCTGACTCAGTGACAGAAATTTGCGCAATATCCATTTCTAACGAGTGCCCAGGTGATGGTGATATTGCTGGTCCATGGAACGGACTTTAAGCAGCACTGGCCTAGGTCATTAATTTTGGACAACCTCCATTGGTAACAATGGTACTGGGGTTCCATCCACCCCAGAACATGACCAGTAGAGCAGAGGCAGGTAAGACAATGCTTAGGGTGACCACCTGTCCAGTTAGACCTCTATAGCCTTGGATTGGGCACTGAAAGTCTTGTGTTCTAGGGAACTGCTCAGTTCAGGGCACATGGGGAATTTGGTCACCCAAAAAGCATACTAGGCTGGCTTCTCATTGTTGCTTTATTATGCTTTACCATGATGGCATTTCACTTAAATTTTAAACCCAAGACAAGCCACTGAGCATACTGTAAAATGACATGTAACCGTGTACAACTAAGGACTGCTGGGGGGATCCTTCAGCTTTTCCAAATCCCTTTTCTCACAGGTCATGGT
This sequence comes from Mellivora capensis, assembly GCA_004024625.1. Taxonomy (NCBI): domain Eukaryota; kingdom Metazoa; phylum Chordata; class Mammalia; order Carnivora; family Mustelidae; genus Mellivora; species Mellivora capensis. The sequence goes on along the minus strand of PISX010013734.1, from coordinate 6,717 downwards.
AGGTCAGGGTGCCCAAACTTGCCTGCACTTTGGAATCACGGGGAGCTTAAAAAGCAAGAAAGAAACAGATGTCTGTGCTCGCCATCTACCCAATTGTGAATTAATTGGTTTAGGGTATGGCCTGGACTCTTATAGTTTTCAAATTTTCCCTGATGATTCTACTCTGCAGACAAGTCTTGCCCTCCCTGTGGTCTTTGGTTGTCAAAGATGGCGGCCCTGGGGCGCCTGGGTGGCTCAGTTGGTTAAGCAACTGCCTTCGGCTCAGGTCATGATCCCAGGGTCCTGGGATTGAGCCCCATGTCAGGCTCCTTACTCAGTGGGGAGCCTGCTTTTCCCTCTCCCTTTGCCTGCTACTCTGCCTGCTTGTGCTCTCTCTCTGTCAAATAAAAAAAAAATGGCACCCCTTCCTCCCTTTTTCTGCACACGCACCATTATCACTTCAAGAGCTGGGATCTGTTTCCTGTTTCTTGAGTCACACTGCTCTTGCGACTTGCTTTGGACAATAAGATTCAGTGAAAGTGAATTCTGGGGCCCGAGAGCCCAGGCCATAAGAGGTAGCTTTTGTTTCCTCTTAGAAGCCAGCCTCTGTGGGAGAGATCTGAGTGCACAGTGTTATGAGGAGACTCCAACTCACCTGAGGAGGGCAGGCCACCTCATGAAGGAGCCAGAGAGGTGCACAGAGAGGCGAGTGATACCTTCTTGGATCTTATAGCCCAGTCCACCCAACAGCTGAATTTGGCTGCATGAATGACCCCAGCTGGTGCTACCAGGATCAGGAACCAAGCAGACAAGGCCCCCCTCAGCTTTGTCTTAAGTCATTTCATTTTGGGTGGTTTGGTTATAGGACAATCCATAGGCCCCATCAAGTGTATTCCTTGTACTTATTGGTAATAAAAACAGAAAGGGGGCATTTTGGAAGGCCCCATGTAAATGAGGAATAGCCTCTTTGCTGTCTCCAGGTTAAAGTGCAAAGCCAGTCAAACCCGTATTGCTGAATATTTGAAGGAAAATCATTAATTATATCCATAAAATTATTGGTGACAGTGTGTAAAGAGGTTTCACTCTTGTCAACATGGTGGCTTCCACAATGCTTGGTCTTGCATCCTCTAGAAAGCAGGGCCCAAGGATGTGTTCAGAGCACTGTCAGTTTGTTCGGGATGAGCAGTCTTTTTTTTCTTTTTTTAAAGACTTTATTAATTTATTTGACACAGAGAGAGAACACAAGTAAGCAGAGGCAGGCAGAAAGAAAGAGAAGCAGGGTCCCTGCCGAGCAGAAAGCCCGATGCAGGGCTTGATCCCCGGACCCTGAGATCATGACCTGAGCCGAAGGCAGAGGTTTTAACCCACTGAGCCACCCAGGTGCCCCTGGGATGAGCAGTCTTGGAGTGTGGGGGTGAACGAGGCAAGAGAAAAGATGACGTGATGCTGTTGAATGCCACGTGCGAACACATTAGCTGCTGTTGACTAGGAAGCTGGGTGGGATAAGGCGTTCTGTGTCACTCCACATGCCTGCTTCCTTGTCATGTGGGGCTTCTCCACGAGGCTTGCAAGGAGGAAGCATTCGTGGGGGAGTAATTCATGGAAAGAAAAAGAAAGAAGACCATTGTTTCCCCTCTCCCTCTTATTTCTCATTGAGGAAGTCTTACTCCACGGAGGGACGAATGCCATGGACTCAGGGGCTGCCCAGGGATCCAGGCACAGTGCCACACCACACCTTGTTTTTTCGAAGTCCCCAGGGTGGAGGGACACCTCTCTGTGGGTGAGGCATTCACCAAGAGAGACAGAGGAGGAAGAGTTTGAGGGAATCTAGAAGGTGTATAATAGTTTTGTGTGTTTTTTGGTTTGGTTGTTTTTTTACCAAATAAAAGACTGTGGATTGTCTTTGTAACAGTTCTTGTCAACTATAGTTTGAAGCTGAGATATGACGTATTAGTAGGGATTCCCATTCTGCTGTTAGCCCTGTGCTCTGTAGCCATGCCCATGCAAACCAAGCCTAGTCTGCACTGGTCTTTTCCCTCCCAATCATCCCACCAAATGTGACATTCTCCACGAACATTTGCAAAATGGTCACAGCAGCTCTGTTTTCATCTTCAGCTCCCAAGGATTTGGTTCTTATTTTCCTGTTTTGCAGAGCTAAGTCTATTCTGGTAGAGAAGGTAGTGTGTGTTCATGCTTTAGGCAGTCTTATGAGAAGGGAACACCAATGACAGTCACTGCTGAACATCCATTCTTCTTGATGAGGTGTTACCTCTTTTCCTCGTCAGGTCTTTGCAACGGGGAAAGAGATTTTGAGTGTAAACAAAATGCCATGTTTAGTTAGTACATGAGGCTGGGTGGTTCCTTAATGTCAAATGCCTTTGTGTAGGGCTGGTACCGTTATGTTTGGCAACCCAGCACCATCCGTGACCATAGGAGCCATTGAGTAAGAGAATCAAAAATGTATTTAACACATCAAAGGGTTTATTGTTCAGTGCCATCATTTTTCTGAAAAAAATTGTTTTCACTTGTTTCTCAGTAATCTTCTGACGAGAATTTGTTTTCCCTTTCCTTTTAATTGCTTCATGTATATAGCAGCAAAGCTCGCCTGACTTCAAAATGGCGGACAAAGAGAATTTGGCTATAGTTAAAGTCTGTGAAGTTAATCTGGTCATTGCTTTTCCTGTGACCAAGTAATCTCCCCTTCTGTTTTCCCATAATTGATGTGATTGATTGTGGTAATAGCTGGCCACCATTTTCCTTCCCTCTTTTGGAGACCAAGAGATAGGATTCCTCTCATTTTTACAGAAATATTTCTAAGTCATTGGAGGCATCTGGGTGGCTCAGCTGGTTAAATGTCTGCCTTTGGCTCAGGTGATGGTCCTGGGATCAAGCCGGGCATTGAGCTCCCTGCTTAGCAGGAAGCCTGCTACTTCTTCTCCCTTCCCCAGCTGTTGCTCTCTCTTGTTCTCTTTCTCTCCAATAAACAAGTAAAAATTTTTAAAAAGAAATATTTCTAAGTTGTAAGCATGAAAATTCTCATATGGCATAGAGCAAGATAGAGAGGTTGGTAGAACATGTTCTACCTCAGTTCCCTCTCCTTGCTGCAAGCATGTGCATGGTCTTTGGAAAAGAAAAGTCTTAAGCCTGTGGTATCATTTTCTAGTGACAATTACTGCATTCACCTTATTCTCAAATGAAGGAGGCTTGGCATGCTTTTAATTTCCAGATAGTAGTCTCTGCTTCCTAGGAGGCTAGATTTTCCAAGTGTTCCCCTGAACAAGTGATAGATCTTTGGACCTAATTGTTGCTGTTGAAAGGAAGGGAAACTCTGTATGTGAGCTGAGTAGAAGTGTTGTCTTATTTGACTCTTCTTCAGTAAATGAAAGACGTCTGGTTCAAGCAGACTCAGAAAAGAGAATTGGTTGGTTTAGAGAAGACAAAGGCTGTGTGTAGTACCAATTGTATCCAGGATTCAAGCAGGGATATAAAGAAGTTTCTTCCTTTTTCTTTTATTTTTATCTCTAACTCTTGTTTCATCTTTTGTTCATGACGGCTTTATTCTGAGGCATGATACTCTTCCCTAGTTCCGAGATGTGCACTAACAGAGCTACGTTTTACCTCTCATGCATAGTTGTGCTTTAACAAAAATTCTAAGGTTCAGTTTAAATGGAGAGGCCCTGTTCAGATTTGGGGGGAATCAGAGAATAGAAAAGGGTTGATTTCCCCAGGAAACACTCAAGATGCTATACAGAAAAATGGAAAAGAATGTCAGGTTGGCTAAAAGAACCAATACTGCTCTGGGAAAGGGGCTCACTGCCTCCTGGCTAAGAAGATTTCAGCTTTGAGAATGCATGTACCCAGTTTTGATAGTGAGGTGACGATGCACCCAAGTTTCAGGGGTAGATTCACATTAACTGAATCCGAGAGACTGATGTACAAGCCCAAAGTGCTGATTAACTAGCTCATGGTGAGGACAGTCCTATAATCTCAAATGCCAATGTTGACAGAGCAGTCCATTTTCTCCTTCTAAGGAAACCACAAGAAAATCCAGTCGTAAAAACTCTGCTAAAGAAGAATGGGTCAGAACAAGGGGAGATAGCATACTTTGGGAAAGAATGGAAATATTTAAAAGTTTAGTAAAATCGTCTGTAAGCTCATTGTTCCTTCTCTTCTATGTCTGTGGGTCCATCCACTCTTCCCACATGGGAGTCTGGGAATATTACATATAGAATTTAATTCCTGTTTTACTTACTCTAATTTGATTTGAGAGCATCTGCTCATGCTGTTCACTCACACTGTATCCACGTCATTCTCAACATTTCCACTCACATGTTAAGGGATAGAATTTTATTCCCACAGGTCATTAATCCCATATATTGTGCATAGTTTTTACAAGTGTGGAAGTATGAGATTTTGTGTTCTACTTGAAAACAAAACCAATAGAAACACATTTATTTTAGGGGCGCCTGGGTGGCTCAGTTGGTTGGGCGACTGCCTTCAGCTCAGGTCATGATCCTGGAGTGCCAGGATCGAGTCCCACATCAGGATCCCTGCTCAGCGGGGTATCTGCTTCTCCCCCTGACTCACTCTCCTCCTCTCCTCTCATGATGTCCTTCTCTCTCATCCTGTCAAATAAATAAATAAATAAATAAATAAATAAAATCTTTGTAAAAAAAAAAAAAAAGAAACACATTTATTTTATAAACAAAGATGAACTTTTTCCAGGAGGGAGATTTTTTAGATAGGTTCCTAATAACAGAATATTCCTACAAAGTCACAGAGGTCATGGTTGACAGTTAATTGTTACAAGGTTGGTAAGTACAGTTAACCTCCTGTTACTGAAATTGTTTACAAGCTAAAGATCTGTTCTTGCCACAAAATACTCTAACAGAAATCTTTTCCAATAACACATGTACTTAGCCTCAAGATCAGTCGTCCTTAAAAGATAACTATGAAATGAATCACTGAATATTACATGAATGATTTGCCCTTTCTGGAAGATAGACTTGGGCAGAAACTCATCTTTGAGCTTATAAGCTATATGAGGAAAAGGGATATCACAGAAAATGTATGGCCATGTAAAAATTTTATGGCTACGTCTGCCGTCCTACTGATTGACTCTTCCAGGTCAGCTAAGCCCTGTCTACACTGTGGGCCTCAGGTTTGCAGCCAGAGCTGCCCAAATGTCCATTTACACACTTTGCATGGGTAAGAAAGCCCAGGATGCTGTTGCTTCTGATGCACACATTTCAGGGTCCCCTGTTGTTGCAGCTCCAACAACAAGGAGTGACTTCAGAGGCTCTGCCTTCCCTGGAGCTGCTGGAGGGGCTGGGCGACAAACCCTGAGTGTGGGTTGCTGAATGGACTTCCACCAAAGAGAGACAGCAGAGGAAGAGCTAGCAGATAAATGGCTTGCCTTTCTTCTCCTTCCTGCAGACGATTCCAGGATACAGGGGTATGTAGAGCCTGTCTGGGAATGGTGCAGAGGACCTGGAAGCCAGTGCTGTTGGTGGTGAAGCCATCACTAGTTCAGTTGTGCACATCCTTGGATTTGCTCTCCTTTGGTTCTTGCTTCACTCTTGTTCCCCTGAAATTCCAGCCCACCACTCCCACTGCCACCCCCATCACCACCCAAAGAATTAGCATGCAGCCTCTTCACCTTTTTATGGGCGTGGATAACCGAATGATTTGCCTCCCAGAAGCACCTGCGCCAACATCTCTCCAGTTTTGAAATTTTGAAGATGAAACGCCTTTGACTGTAGATTCCCAGGACTTTGAAACCACTTAGCATTTATGGTAATTAAAAAAAATTTCTTGCTGGTCATTGGGGCACCTGGGTGGCTCATTCAGTTAAGCATCTGCCTCCAGCTCAGATCGTGATCCCGGGGTCCTGGGATGAGCCCCTGCATCAGGTCCCCTGCTCAGTGGGAAGTCTGCTTCTCCCTCTCCCTCTGTCTCTGCTGCTTCCTCTGCTTGTGTTCTCTGTCAAATAAATCTTTAAAGAAATAAATTTCTTGCTAATAAGCTTCAGAGGCCAGTCTTCTTTTCCTGCTCTCTAAATTCCTGTGGGCCTCTGCACTGGCCATGGACATCTGTCTGGAGATATACCTAGAGATTTTCCAGGTATGGGGTGACAATCTCAACATCAGTGCACATTGCTTTGGGATGCCAGTTGCCTATCTGCAGTTCCCCAGTCCTGCCTTAAGAACTTTTAGTGTGCTTTTTGTCTTTGGGTCACTCTAGGCTTGTAGTCTCGCCTACTTCTCCCACTACTCACCATGTGGCTGCCAGCCATGCCCATTTGTCATTCCTCGGAGGTGTAGTAAAGGAAGAGTGTGTGGTCGTGCAGGTCCCCAGGTGCTCCTGGGTATGACACAAGGATACCAATAAGAGAAAGTTGTACTGTAATTTTTATGCTGCATAACTGTCTTTAGGTTTAGCACAAGTTTGACTTATTGAAAGAAAGAATGCACCCCTGAATTTGGGGAGATTACTCAGACATTTACATTGTACCCAGATGCCTTTTATTTTCACCCTGTCATTGCTAAGTTGACTACAACAGCATTCTGAGGGCTCTAATTCCTTAATCGGGTGCACACGTACTCCTTTTCCTCGATCTCCCTCCTGTCCCATAGTTTCTCGGCTGTCAGGCTCTCAACCTCAGACTGTGACAATTTTCTCCTAACTGGGCTTCCTGCCGGTCTCACCAGATCCCCATCTCTGGGGCATCAAGAATCC
>PISX010013733.1:0-55558 GCA_004024625.1 Mellivora capensis | reverse complement strand
CCCCAATGTTTATAGCAGCAATGGCCACGGTTGCCAAACTGTGGAAAGAACCAAGATGCCCTTCAACAGACGAATGGATAAAGAAGATGTGGCCCATATACACTATGGAGTATTATGCCTCCATCAGAAAGGATGAATACCCAACTTTTGTAGCAACATGGATGGGACTGGAAGAGATTATGCTGAGTGAAATAAGTCAAGCAGAGAGTCAATTATCATATGATTTCACTTATTTGCGGAGCATAACAAATAACACGGAGGACATGGGGAGATGGAGAGAAGGGTGTTGAGGGAAATTGGGGGGGAGATGAACCATGAGAGACTATTGACTCTGAAAAATAACCTGAGGGTTTTGAAGGGGCGGGGGGTGGGAGGTTGGGGGAGCCTGGTGGTGGGTATTATGGAAGGCACGCATTGCATGGAGCACTGGGTGTGGTGTAAACTTGTGATCTCTGTCTGTGAAAAAAATAAAACATTTTTAAAAAAGAATAAAAAAATAGCAATTTGTTTCTTCTCTTGGGCTGATGTGTTACTTATTGCTTCTGGATATTAAGCATACACACACACACACACACACACACATGCGCACACACACACATACACACAGAGGAAATGAAAAACCCAAAGAGCCCTTTCTCTACCAAAAACAACAAAGAGTATTAGTCAATATCTGCTTGATGCAAAACTGCAACATTTTGCCTCTCACTTCTCAATGCCGAACCTACTAAGATGCACAGGAGTCATGAGCAAAACAAAGATTAAAAGCAGACTTTGAACTGTGCGCAGAAAGTTAAATTGGATTTCTTTATGATTTAAGACATGTTAGGTCATTCATAATTCATCACAAGCACATCTTCAGATAATGGAGTAAACCCAGTGCCACCCAGACTTTTCTATGCTGGGTGAGAAGGGTGCATTTCAGGTTTGCTGAGGGGGAAGGAGGAGTAGCAAAGACAGGAGTGAAGTGTGCAGGTGTGTGTGTGTGCACACGCGTACACCTATAGACAGATGATACAAATTAGCACAGGCCTTGACCCCCAAGTCAGTATGGACTGAAATAAATCAGAATTGAGCAAATCTGCAACTTCATACTAGCTTCAGCGAATGTTCAAGTCCAGGGCTGAGCATGAGCCCCGGTTTCTCTAGCGCACCTGTGGGTCCCCAGCGGCAAACTGATAAGCCTCACTTTGCAGACGGGAAGCCTGAACAATGGAGGGAAATGGATTTACCAGATCATTCCACCAGCCTAGCTAGGGATGAGCCCTGAGCTGGCTCTTAGCACCCCAGTCTACATTTCTCACACACCACTCCCCCACCTGTGCTTGTTAGTTTTTGGCTTTATTGATGTGTAACTGACAAATTAAAAAAATGTAAGATATTTACAACATCACCTTTTAAGTATACAAGGGGGTTATCAGATTCATGGTGAGAGGTTTCCGCCACCCCATGTTGTTAATTACTACATCCTTCACCAGGCATATTCACCTCCCATGCCCCTTTTTATGGTAAGAACATTCAAGTTCTACTTTCTCAGATTTCAACTATATAATACAACGTTACCCCTATAGTTACCATATTATGCATTAGATCTTCAGGCCTTACCCATCACTGAGTCTGTAGGCTTTCATCAACCTCTCCCTATTTTCCCCAGCTCCCTGACAACCACTCTTCTAGACTGTGAGTTCAGCTTTTTTTTTTCTTCCTTTTTTTTAAGATTCTAGTATTTGTCTTTCTCTGTCTGGTTTATTTTATGTAGTATCATGCCCTCCAACTTCATCCACAGTGTTGCAAAGGACAGACTCTCCCCCTTATTTGTTCCTAAATAATGTTCGTTTGCATTCTAAGTTGAGTTGTTGGTTACATGTCTCTTTCCCCCATGTAGCGGGTGACTCCTCAAAAGCCCTGGTGGTGTCTGATGAACATCGGCATGGCTAGAGCTGAGCCCAGGGTTGGTCCATGGTCAAGGCTGTATGATGGTATGTTGAATGCTTCTCCATTTCTCATGGGCTGAGCTCCATTTTTACGTCAACAACACCTTATTTTCTAAATGCACCATTAATACTGACAGCAATTCTAGATGTACTCTTTGGTTTTTTTTTCTCTGCTGTGTCTTGTGTCCAACGAGACTGCCCGTGGTGATCATGCTCCCTAGGTTACCATGACCCCTGGATTCTGACTGTGTTCCTTTAAGGAGATGCACCATTGGAAGATGAGATAGTAGACAGAAGAAGTAGGACTATTCCTTTCCTCCCTGCCAGCCTTGGCTTCCCCCAAAGGGCAGCCGTCCAGCAGCTAACAGCTTCCCATCATTGCTATGTCACCAAGGGTGCCACCGTCTCCTGCTTCGTAGGCTGTTTGCCAAGCCCTGGGTCTCTTCACTCTAGAGCAGAGTGTGCTTACTGGCTACCTCATCTGGCGGGACCATGTGGATATTCCTGACACCTTAGCTGGCAATGAAGCATTGCCAGAACTTGCTTTGTTGTTTGCCAAACTCCCAGCCACATCCCAGAGCGAGATCAGTCCTTGAACCCTGACCTCAGAGTAGAGGTAAAGGAAGGATGGTGAGGCAGAGCACAGGGACATTTCTGAATATGTAGCGTCAGCGAGGACTAAGCTGAGATCGGTCACCGCAGAGTCACCTCATGGATCAGGACCTCTGGAGTGACTATACCCCTGAACTTCGCAGATAGTCACTTTGCTGAATGCTCTCCAATTTCCTTGGAATACGACCCCCACTTCCCATGAGAATCTAAGCGGTAGTGGCCCACTTCAAAAATTCTGACAAGTACAGAAAAGTGTATATAAGTAAACAAAATAAACAAAAGCCCTGCTACTCAGAGATAACAACTATAAGTATTTTGGCATGTTTCCTTCCAGTCTTTTTTCCTTTGTGTGTGTGCGGGAGGGAGTGTGGCATATGCTTCTATGTTTTTGCACCTAACTGACAAAATTATTATCAACATCCTTCATCTTGCTGCCCAGCTTCCTCCAATAAGGTGAAAATTTAGAAAAATAGTGACAATAAATTTAGCCAACACAGCTCTGACCTTGTTTAATTGAATGGACTGGTGCCCCAGAGACAAATAGCCAAGCAGGGCCAAACCACACAGTGATCTGATGGCCATTTCATGGAAGCCTGTTTTTCTGCCAGGCTCTTACAGTGGGGAAAAGAATGGAGGGAGCTTTGCCAGAGGAAAATAAAGCAGGCAACCCCAGGGGAGCCAGGCACAATGGCTGCACTGGTAGAAAACATGCCGTACAATGTCAACAAACAGAAAATGAATGGAGCCCGTCATGAAGCTGGAATTTGGGAAAGGTCTGGTTTCCAGGCATTTTATGGGAGCAGCGAAGAAGCAAGGGTAATTCATGTGCACTGTCAGATGAGCCCCTCTCAACACAGCCAGTTTAAAATGGTGCAGTGGGAGCATGGTGTGCTGGCCAGCACCTGCAGGGAGCCTGGAGCAGCCGGCCTCGCTGAGCCCGGAACAGGCAGTGGGATGGAATAAACCAGACCTGAACATGAGTCCTGCGGGCCCCTACCTGGGTCTAATCATAAATGTTCAAAGAGTTAACAAGGTTCCACAATCATTAGCAGGTATATGAAGTTCAAATTCCATTCTGATCCCAAAGACTGCAATTTCTTCATGAGGCTATACTACCTCGGGGGGCAATGGGAGGTAGAGAAGGGGGAGTGAGAAAGAGGTTCCCCTCTAAGAGTTAAGTTTCTCCTGTGTGTGGTAGAGTCTAGTTAGTCTTCTCTTCCTGGGTATAGGAAGACTACATCTCCCAGGTTCCCTTGCAGTTCTGCTGTGGTCATGTGACTCGTTCTGGCTAATGAAATGTGGGTGAAGGATCTTTGCACTTCAACATCCAGGATTTGGAATCTCCCTCTAAAGCATTAGGTGGTTCTCTCTCCCTTCCCTTCTCTGTGCCAGAACCATGTCATGGAGAGTGCCCAGATCCCTGAGTTACTGGTCAGAGAGGACAGCCCAGAAAAGCTACCTGACCCTCAATGGACTTTGAAATCAAGGGGATATTAATGTGTGTGTGTGTGTGTGTGTGTGTGTGTGTTAGCCACTTTTGTTTTGTGAAGCCACAATTTAGGGCTTGGTTGTTACAGCGTCTAGCATGCATTACCCTAACACAGTTTGCTACCTGAGACAGCACAGAAAAATTGTCACTGACTCTTGCAATATATGCTAAGGTAGTTGGGGGACAAGAGAGATCACATTAATTAAGGCATTGAGGAGACAAACATATAGTGTTCCTTTCCCATATTCCAAGTCTTGCGGGATGTTTCACAGTCATATTTCCACTCTTTTAAAGAGTTCCGAGTGCCCTGGTATCATGCCAGAAACTGGGGATCTACTTATTCCTCAGACACTCACTGGGACAATGACCATGATGAGACGCCACGAACTGCCCTGGCTGATGGGGACTAACACTGTGAAAGCCCACACCACGTCCGTGTGGTCAAGGTGCTGGGGCAGCACATGTGGCGCAGCCGAATATCACTTACTAAGATATTGGTCTAGGTGCTTTGTAAAGAAACCACTGGTGGTGCTGGGTGGGAACAAAAACAGACCATAGCAATAGAACAGATGAGAAATAAATCTGCACTGATGTGGAACACTGCTATTTAAGAGATGCTATTGTAGATAAGGGAGGAAAAGAGTGAGAAGTTTCATAAATAGTACTGGAATCACTGATTATTCATCTGAGGGAAAATGAGCTTGGATTCTTACCTCACACCATACATGAGCATCAACTACAGACAGAATGAAGACTATAAGACAGATGAGAGATTGCAACACTCTCAGAAGAAATCATAAGCAGTGTATTGCTTTAGAGTATGAAAAGATATTTTAAGATAAAACTTTAAAAAACATAAATCATAATTTACAATAAAATTGGGAATCTTCAAGCAAAATCACCCTGGATGAAGCATAGAAGGCAAATCACAGTTCGGAAGATCCTTGCAAACATAGACCCAAAACAGGATCAGTATCCACAATGTCAAAAATGAAATGAAACTCAAGCCTATAAATTGAGATAGAAAACAATTAAGCTAATTCTTAAAACACAGACAAGCATCACAAGCAGGTGAATCACAGGAAGGGACCGGAATGGTGAAGGGCATCCAAATTCTCAAGCTTGTTAGTAATCAGGGAACTGTAAGTTGACTTTTCAATGAGACTATTTCATACCCACGGGAAAGCAAATTTTAAAGTAGGATGAGGCCAGTCTATGACCAAGCTGTTCACCATTTCCTCTTCTTTTGGGGAGTAGACTCAAATGGCATCTGTTAGCTGCCGGCATAGGCAGGACAGCCTTGAGTGTGAGTTCTAGCTAGAGTGCATAAATAAAGTCATGGATGCCATTTTCAGCCTTAACTTGTCCATGAGGATCAGGACAATGACTCTAGGGTGACCTTGAAGCCAGGTATTAAAAGTGATGGAGCTGTTGGTTACCCTGTGTCCCTGAATGACAAGGGGGAACAAAGTTGCCCTCTACCAGGAACACCTAGAGGGAGGAAATAAAGGGCTATGTTTGAATCATTACACATTTGGGGTCCACATGTTACCACAGCCTATCTGACACTCAAGAATACAGGAACGTGAGTGACAACCCAGAGAACAGGGACCCTTTTACATTCAAGCTGAAGATGTGTACACCAAAAAATTCCACTCCTGTTGATTCTAGAGAAACATTTCTAGAGATTTCTAGAGAAATGTGTATCAGGAGGGTCTGAGAACCCTCAGAGAGCAAGAGTTTGTCAAAACAAACCTGAATAAAGTTCAAAACAAAGGGAATGGACAAATACATTGTGAGAAACACATTGTCATATGTGGGGGGTGTATCTCTATCGCTGTGTGTATATATTTGTATACAGATGTATATTCTACTTATCCACTGAAAATATTCTTCAGAAAGCTACACTTTTGGAGATCTGTTATTTGGAGATTCATCTGTGGTGAGAAGCATACCTGCAAGTTCAATAACTTTTACTGCTGTATAATATTCCTGTGTGTGTGTGTGTGTGTGCGTGTGTGTGTGTGTATCTTCAGATAGAGAAGTATGAAGAAAAAAGGCAACTTTCAGAAGATTATATGGGCTATCATTCTCAAACTTATATGATTTAGGGAACACTCACTGAGAAGAAGGAGGAATGACAAACAGGTATTCAACAGAATTAATACCTCCAGCAAAGAAGAGCAGGGTTGAGATCAGGGCGGGGCACACACAGGGTTTCAACAGGATTGGTCATGTTCTAGCACTTAACCTTACACTCTGAGTCCCTTGGTGCTGGTTTTATCACTATTCTTAAGGCTTTACGTATGCCTCATATATATTCCTGAATGAAATACTAAAAATAGAGAAAGAGAAATATACCCACATACTTGTTTATGCTCAAAACCACCAGGGGCCAAGGCATGCAAGCCAGGAGGCTATTGCCCCGGTGTGGGAATCTCCAGCTCCCAATGGAGCTGAGTGGAGCTGTCCATGGGTGTTTAGGGGTAAGCTTGGCGGGGGTTGCTGACAGAGTGAATGTGGGTGCAGAAACAAAGGGGAGTGTCTGAGAGTGGCTCCTGAGCATCTGGCTTGCATATGTGGGTGAATGTCACCTGTGTGATTTAGTGCGTTAGGTAGTCAGAGGACAGATTTCAAGTAGATGTGGAAATGGCTCAGGATGAACACAGAGCACAGAGATGCAGATGGAAAAGCAGGAAACCAAGACTTCCGTGAAGGGAGGCTACTTCCCTCAGAGACGAACGCAAGTTGGATGTGGAGGGTACGTCAAAGGAGTGGGACAGGGTTTTGCTTTTTTGTTTTTTGTGGGTTTTTTTTGTTTTTTTGTTTTGTTTTGTTTTGTTTTTATAGATGAGGACGAGGTGGTGAGAGTCTGGAAGCAGAAGGACGCCTCTCCAACCCTAGAGACTTTAGGTCTGAGATTACAATCAGAAAGCAGTTGCTGGGTAAAAAGTCGCAGAGGTAAAGTTAGCAAGAAGTCGTGAGCTGGGAAGCCATTTCCGTGCATTCTAGAAGGAGAAGTATGGAGACCTGAAGAAGAACTGAGGGCACATGGGCATGGTCCTGGTGGGAGGAAAGCTGAGACAGCCCAGGGGAGGGAGGGGGAGTTACTCCTGGTCAAGAAGAAAGCTGAGAGGAGACTCCTGGGTGGCTCAGTTGGTTAAGCAGCTGCCTTCGGCTCAGGTCATGATCCCAGGGTCCTGGGATGGAGTCCCACATCGGGTTCCTTACTCGGCAGGGAGCCTGCTTCTCCCTCTGCCTCTGCCTGCCACTCTGTCTGCCTGTGCTCGCTCGCTCTTGCTCTCTCTCTCTGAAAAATAAATAAATAAAATCTTTAAAAAAAAAAAAGGAGAAAGCTGAGCAGCTTGGATATGTGAGGTTGAAAGGAATGGGGGACATTGATCTGGGCGCTATGTCATGAGCATAAGAATGAAGGAGATGGTAGGTTTAGGCACATAAATCCAGGGAGGGCTGCCAGGGGAGGAGCAGGGTTAGTGGGCTAATGGCCAGAGCATGGTTCACACAGGCTGAGGACTTCTACTAGTGTAGGGATTGCAGTCTCTGTTCACTGGACTTGAGCGTAGCCAACCAAGGAGATGGAGTGTCTATACTCCATGGCCTGGGATGGAGTTTCCCCTGGAGGCCAGCAGAAGTGTGACATGCAGGGGACCCCCTTGACTGGGACCCGTTGAGAAAGGGGATTTGGGATGAAAGGAGGACAAATCTGATAGGGTCCCTGCCCTCATGGATTCCATCCTTCTACCAAATATCAACTCATTGAATTTATTCCCATCTTCCCATTTTACAGCAGGGGAAACTGAGGCTTGAGGCATTCAGGAGGTTTGCCCAGAGCCACACTACTAGGAGGCAGCAAAACCAGACATCAGTCTGCCCAACTCCATGCTATACCACCAGCCTCAGAGAGAGTCTCTAAATAACAGAATATTTGGTTTGAGCAAATCAGGCCAGCGCTACTGCCTCTAGTCTCCGGGAACATGCAGGAGGCATCTGGAATTCTATTTTGGAGCGCCATCCTAGAATGCCCTTCTGTCATCCACTGCCACCTTCACTACGCTGGAGATGCTGACATTTATATTTTTAAACCTTTTTTGTCAAAATTAATGCTAGCATTCCCAGGTGCAGGATCCTACCCCGTGGAGCACCTGCAGAAGCAGGAATAAATTGTAAACAAAAATTCCCGGTATTACATAAGACATTAAAATTGGAACAAAAACTTGAATTTAAACCAGTTCAATTCTGTCCCTAATAGCAAATGCTGAACAATAGAGAAACCCATTCTCTATTCAAAGTCTTCCAAGAACAAAGGAAATTGTCCCCAAATAAAGCAATAACCTAATACCATATTAATAATAACCTTGCATCTGTACATTCTGCTGCACTTGACAAAGCATTTTCACATCTGCCATCTTGTGGGGAGGTGACTTCAGGCACAATTGCAGTTATTAAACAAATCCGAGAGTTTATTATAAGGTTATATTTGAACAACCACCAATCTACCTTCCACACTGAAGCCAGAGTTAAACTTTCTCAAAAACAGTTCTATTAAGATCCCTTCTGGGTCACAGAACACCTGAAGCCTCCTTGCTAACCTCAGAGTAGAGTCCAGAGCTCCAACGGTGGCCTGGAAAACTTGGCGGTAAGTCCTCTAACATTTAAGAAAATGTTTCCCTCATTTTTCCCTGATTTTAGCTGATGTTTCCCTGATTTCCTGGAAGGTAGTGTCGCCAAATGGTTGGGAATCCTGATATGCCCTGGGAATGGAGCTGAGTTCTGGTCCTGCCCCTACCTCTTTGTGACTCTATATTCTTGAGCAGATCATTCAACCTTCTGTGCCTCAACCGAAAAACAAAATCAGTAGTGTCTGTGTCATCAGGGCTTAGATGGGATAAATCTGGACGACAGCACCATGGTAAGTAAGCTTTTGAGGAAGTAGTATTCGGATCCCTGGTGTCCCCTCAGTCTAGAATGCTCATAACCTCTCTTATCTCTTCCTCATTTTGCAAACTCCTCCTTATCAAAGCACAAGCTCAAACATCTCTAGGACAAAGCAGTCATTCCTTTTGCTGGGCCCTTGTGGGACCGTGTCATAGCATGGTTGCTTTATGCCCTAAACAGGTATTCATGATCCCTTTCTCCCCTGGTGTGACCTCCTTGGAGACAGTCCCATATGTGATTAGTTTCTGCAATGTGAGAAAGTGAGGTTTGTGATTCAGATCCCGCAGAAGCCAGGGGTGAAGGACAGTATCAGCCCTTGGTACATACAATGCTGTTACTCTTCATTGTCTCTGTAAGAAGGCGTTTCTTACAAAACCTATACACACGCATGAGTGCCCACGCGTGCATACACACGCATGAGTGCCCACGCATGAGTGCCCACACGTGCATACACACGCATGAGTGCCCACACGTGCATACACACGCGTGAGTGCCCACGCGTGCATACACACGCGTGAGTGCCCACGCGTGCATACACACGCGTGAGTGCCCACGCGTGCATACACACGCGTGAGTGCCCACGCGTGCATACACACGCGTGAGCGCCCACACGTGCATACACACACAGGCACGACCACCACCACACCTGCCCCCGTCTCTGGGTAGAATCTGACCTAGGGATGCTGATGGGCCAGAAACACACCTGAACCTGTGGAAAGGGATTTGGAGTTCCTTATGTGTAGACCACAGAATCAGACTTGTAGGAGTTCCCTTGCCAGGACAGGGCAAGTCCGGGCCAGCAGAAGAGGCCGGCCCGGCCCGAAGTAGCTTCACAGGCAATGGGATTTTTCGGGTCAGCAGAAAGGATCCTCCTGACCGCAGGAGCTTTCACTGCCAGGTCTCACGGTGCTTAAAGGTGTTTCTCTGTAGAAAACAGCAGGAGTTCTCTGAGCAAAAGAATCCTGGTGACAAGCTTGGCAGAGGGAGGAAAGTGACAGGCTTAGTGACAAGTTAGGGAGGGAGGTCATGAATCCAAGTCATTGGTACCCTCCAAGGTCACTCAACGTCGCTCCTGGACACAAATGCCGGTTCCAAACTCAGGGCTTCTCCCCCTGGAGATGTCCCTCATACATCCTCTCAGAGAGGAAGAGACACAGGCCTCATGAGAAGTTGGCCGTAGAGGATGGCCAGGAAGGGAGCAAGGAGGGGTGTTGTGGAGCTTAGTGTCACCAAGGAAAGGGAGTGGAATTACTCTACTCTTGGAACTTTGGCACCTCCTCTGGAAATGGAAACAGCACGTACCACATAGAGTCTAGAAAGTTCTTATGAGATTCTAATGTGATCCACAGGGAAAAGGGTCTAGCTCAGTGTCAGACACAAGGTAGGAACTCCATGGACATCACATGTCTCCCTCTCTTGCCTCCTGTAGCTTCAAACATGCTACTAAATACAGGGAAAGTTTCCTAAGAGCAAGGATCATGCCATATACACTTGCAGAGCCCAATGACTATTGGATCAAGATAATTTCTTATCTTGACTGACATCTTATCAATGACTACAGGATCAAGATAATTGCATGGCATCAGCGCGACCATTAGCAATACCTCACCATCTATATGCTGCCTCTCTGCTGTCCAAGTGCCTTTGTCAACGCTGACTGTCAATAAGCACAAGACGGAAACACAGGGACAGGAATCGCTACCATTGGTAATCGGTAGAGTCAGGAATGAAAACCCAAGTCTTTTTCTAAAATAAGCTATCATTTTGGAATAATTTTAGATCTATAGGAAAGTTGCAAAGACGGTACCAAGAATTTCCTTACCCAGCTTCCCCTCTGTGAACATCTCACATGATGTAGCACATTTGTCAAAACTTAGAAGCCACCACTGCTGCACCACTGTTAACTACACTCTGCACCTTGTTCAGATTCTCAGTTTTCCCACGAATGTCCTCTTTCCATTCAGGATCCAGTTTGGGGTAGTACACAGCATGCACGCCTCACACCTCCTTGATCTCTCTGGTCTATGACAGCTCCTCAGTCTTCCCTTGTCTTCTTATGACCTTGGCAGCTTGGAGAAGTACCAATCAGGTATTTTGTGGAATATTCCTCAAAGCCAAGCCTTTGGTTCTCATTGTGCTAACCCACAGCCACCCCACGTAATGGAAAACCCCATGAAGCAAAAACTCCATGAAAAATAACTGGCATTCCTCATCAACCACTAGCCATCAAGGGAATACAAGAGTGTACTGTGATCACTGCCCAGCTTCCCAGTACCAGTAGGACCATTTCAAAGGCTAGCCAGATCTGCTCAGTAGAATTTTCTTCAATGATATCTTAGGCCTACAGTGTCCAATATGGGGCCAATAGCCATAGGCAGTTATGGAACACTTCAGGTGCAGCAAGCATGACTGAGGTAAAGAGTTTTTGATTTCTAATTTAATTAATGGTAACTTAAATTTAACTAGTCACATATGGCTACTGTGTACAGAGCTGGATGAACTCAAAGCTAATTTACTCCTTTAGAATAAAGGAGGCATTGAAAAGGACACATGACCTCATTAAGCCTGATATTGCAAAGGAGAAGCCATGATTAGGAATGGGCCAGAGAGAAACATAAATCATAAAGTTAGGGGGTGGTGGAGCAGAGGGTTTAGAGTCCAGTGTTTTCCAAACTGGGTTCCTTGGAGACTTAGGGGTTGGGCAGGAGCATAACAGAGGTCAGGTGGAGGAGGTCATCTTGGGTAAGAAGAGAAATGTGTGTGGTAATTACATACATATGCTTCCCATGCTGGATCTCACACTTCCCAAGCCCTTTGACAGCAACAGCTCTGCTTATATCTATGAAACAGGGTGAGTTACTAGGAAAAACAAGCAAATTAAAAACACTATCAGGTGTGTTCATTTTATTTATATATTTCTATACCTACTGTGGACTTGACAGGCAAGACTCAAGCAAAGCCTCCTGCCCCTTCCCCTGCCCCCACCCACTCTGCCACAGGAGTGAAAGGTCAGAGTTGGTTGTGGACTTCTCACATCTTCATCTCAGAAGGGTATAAATGCCTTTAGTGTTTTAGGTCACTGAGACCAGCTAAGCATCCACTGAAGAAAAATAATGCCATGTGGCAGATTTGCACCCTCAGATTATTATCCTGTTTCTATCCTTTTACAGGTATGATTTGTAGAGTACTCAGCACCCATGTCCCCATTGCTTCATTTTAAGTAGAACCTTACTTTTACTTGAGGTGGCCATGTGATCATCTTCAGGTGAAGACTGAAGATTGGCTCAAGCCAGCCTCAGAAATCACCTGCTTCCCTACCAGATGCTCAGGGATGCTTATGTGACACATTTTGGGCCAATGACATTTGAACTGAAGGGGGGTTCAGGAAAAGCCATTGTGCTTTCCAATCATAGGGACAGGTGCAAATAATTGTCCACTGCTTTCCTTATCCTGAGTATGGACCTGTTTTTGGAACTTCAGCAGCCTTTTGCAACCAGAAAACTCACATAGGGAAAGCTTAAAACAGCAAAGTGGACAAATAGAAGAAGCTGAGTCCTTGATCATATCCCTAGGCTGCTGAACAATCCCTGGAATGGTGATATAATAAATATACATCTCGAAGGAGCAAGATGATGGGGGAATAGGAGAACTAAATGTCATCAGGTCCCAGGAGTTCAGCTAGATAGTCATCAAACCACTCTGAACACCTACATGCTCAACAGGAGAGTGAAGAGAAGAGCAGCAATTCTATGAACAGAAACTCGACCAGTTTCTAGATTGTAGGACGTAAGGAGAAGTGAATCCAAGGCAACATACGGGAAGATAGACAGCGTGGGGAGGGGCTAGGTCCTGACAAGTGAGAGAGCAGTAGAGCACAAAATTGTAATTTTTAGAAGTCTGCTCCACTGAGGGATGTCGCTCCAGAGGCTAAGTGGAAGGTGGAACCCTCTCAGGGACAGTATGGTCTCGGGACCCGCAGGGTCACAGAAGGACCAGGGGTGTCTGAGTGTGGCAGAGCTCCCAGGAAGCTGACTGTAGAGATAGAGCTGAGGAGTGAGCTCTCAGCTTGGGATTACCTTAAGCCATGATCTGAGGCATAGTTGGACCACAGCTCTCTGAGCAGGGACCCCACAAGTGGGAAATCCGGGGAGACTCATCTTCCTCCTCCAGGAAGAGTGGAAAAACAGTGTGTGGCAGGAATCTACTGAGTTTGGAGACTACAAAATGGGCTGTGCGCCGGAGATAGAAACACTCAGTCACAGGTCAGGTGAGCACAGAGTGTGGCCGGAGACCAGGGAGATGGGAGGGATTGACTGCTTTTCTCTGAGGGCACACTGAGGAGTGGGGCCCCCAGCCCTTGGCTCCTCTGGGGCTGGAGATTGGGAGGTTGCCATTTTCATCCTCATCCTCCAAAGGTGTACGGAAAGCATTCAGGTAGCAAAAGCTCCCAAGAGCAAACCCAAGCAGATTACTTAGCTGGGCCCCTGGCAAGGGTGGTGCAATTCCACCTCAGGTAAAAACCCTTGAGAATCACAGCAATAGGCCCCTCCCCCAGAAGATCAACAAGAACATCCAGCCAAGAACAAGTTCCCTGATCACTGAGAACTGTGGAACTCCAGAGCTAGGGGAATCAGCGCGTTAGAATTCATGGCTTTTCCCCATGATTCTTTAGTCTTTCAAAGGTAATTTTTTTTTATTTTATTTTTTTTCTTATCCTCTTTTTAAAATTTTTCCTCTTTCCTATTTTAATGTTTTTAACTATTTTATCTTATCAATACCTTTTTAAAAATCTTACTTAATTTTCATTGTTACAGTCATATTCTATCCCTTCATCATATTTAACCTTATTTTTTGTATACAAATGGGTTTTTCTTTCCTTCAAATTTTGGGATACAGTTTCTTCTAACAGATCAAAATATACTCTGAATCTAGCCCATGGCTTTGTTCTAGTCTCCGGCTTGATTACATTCTTTCCTCTTTTTTTTTTTCTTTCTTCAACCAACTTCTTATCTTATCAATTCTTTTTAGAATCTTTTTAATTTTCATCTTTAGATTGATCTTTAGATTTCATCTTTAGAATTCACATTCCATCTCTTCATCGTGTTTACCCTTATTTGTTTGTATATGTATATATATGTTTTTCTTTCTCTAAAATTTTGGGAGGCAGTTTCATCTAACAGACCCAAAAACACCCAAAATCAAGTGTGTGGCTCTGTTCTATTCAACAGTCTAATAAATATGTAGGTTTTTTTTTTTTATTTTCTCCTTTCTTCCCCTGGTTTTGGGTCTTGTGTATATTTTTCTGGGGTCATTGCTACCCTTTTGGTATTTTGTTCTCACCCTCATCTATTCTTATCTGGATAAAATGACAAGGTGGAAAAGCTCACCTCAAAAAAAAAAAAAAAAAGAATAAGAGGCAGTACTGATGGCTAGGGACCTAATCAATACCGACATTAGTAAGATGTTGGAACTAGAGTTCAGAATGACGATTATCAATGTGCTAGATGGGCTAGAAAAAAGCATGGAAAATAGTTGAGAATCCCTTTCTGGAGAAACAAAATTCCTTTCTAAAGAAATAAAAGAACTAAATCTAACCAAGTGGAAATCAAAAAAGCTATTAATGAGATGCAACAAAAAATGGAGGCTCTTCCTGATAGGATAAATGAGGCAGAAGAGAGAATTAGTGATATAGAAGACCAAATGATGGAGAAAAAAGGAGCTGGGAAAAAGAGAGATAAACAACTATTGGACCATGAGGGGGAAATTCGAGAGATAAGTGATACCATAAGATGAAACAATATTAGAATAATTGGGATCCCAGAAGAAGAAGAAAGAGAGAGAGGGGCAGAAGGAATATTGGAACAAATTATAGCAGAGAATTTCCCTAATTTAGTAATGGGGACAACCATCAAAATCCAGGAGGCACAGACAACCCCTCTCAAAATGAATAAAAATAGGTCAACACCCCAGCATCTAATACTAAAACTTACAAGTCCAAGTAACAAAGAGAAAATCCTAAAAGCAGCTCGGGACAAGACGTCTGTAACATACAATGGTAGAAGTATTAGATTGGCAGCAAACCTATCCACGGAGAACTGGCAGGTCACAAAGGACTGGCATGATATATTCAGAGCACTAAATGAGAAAAATATGCAGCCAAGAATGCTATATCCAGCTAAGCTGTCATTGAAACTAGAAGGAGAAATAAAAGCTTCAGGACAAACAAAAACTAAAAGAATATGAACACCAAACCAGCCCTACAGGAAATATTGAAAAGGGTCTTCTAAGCAAAGAGACAGCCTAAAAGTAACAGACCAGAAAGGAACAGAGACAATATAGAGTAATAGTCACCTTTTAGGCAATACAATAGCACTAAATTCACATTTTTCAATAGTTACCCTGAATGTAAATGGGCTAAATGCCCCAATCAAAAGACACAAAAGATTAAAAACAATCAAACAAACAAACAAACAAACACAAGACCCACAGACATGCTGTCTGCAGAAAACTAATTTTAGACCCAAGGAGACCTCCAGATTTAAAGTAAGGGGGTGGGAAACAATTTACCATGCTAATGAACATCAAAAGAAAGCTGGAATATCAATCTTTATATTAGACAAATTAGATTTTAAGCCAAAGACTATAATAAGAAATGAGGAAGGACACTATATCATACTTAAAGAGTCTATCCAACAAGAAGACCTAACAATTTTAAATATCTATGCCTCAACATAGGATCAGCCAATTATATAAACCAATTAATAACAACATCAAAGAAACACATCAACAATAATATAATAATAGTAGGGGACTTTAACACCTCCTCACTAAAATGGGCAAGTCATCTAAGCAAAAGATCAAGAAGGAAATAAAGGCTTTAAATAACACACTGGACCAGATGGACATCATAGATATATTCAGGACGTTTCATCCCAAACAACAGAATACACATTCTTCTCTGTGCACATGGAACATTCTCCAGAATAGATCACATCCTGGGTCACAAATTGGGTCTCAACTGGTACCAAAAGATTGGGATCATTCCCTCCATATTTTCAGACCACAATGCTTTGAAACTAGAACTCAACCATAAGAGGAAAGTTGGAAATAACTCAAACACATGGAGGCTAAAGAGCATCCTACTAAGGAATGAATGGATCAACCAGGAAATTAAAGAAGAATTTTAAAAATTCATGGAAACAAATTAAAATTAAAACACAATTGTTTAAAATCTTTGGGACATAGCAAAGGCGGTCGTAAGAGAAAAGTATATAGCAATATAAGTCTTTCTCAAGAAACAAGAAAGATCTCAAGTACACAACATAACCCTACACCTAAAGGAGCTGAAGAATGAACAGCAAAGAAAGTCTAAACCCATCAGGAGAAGAGAAATAATAAAGATCAGAGCAGAAATCAATGAAATAGAAACCAAAAGAACTGTAGAACCAATCAATGAAACTAGGAGTTGGTTCTTTGAAAGAATTAATATGATTGATAAACCCTTGGCCAGATGTATCAAAAAGAAAAGAGAAAGGACCCAAATTAATAAAATCATGAATGAAAGAGGAGAGATTACAACCAACACCAAAGAAATACAAACAACTATAAGAATATATTATGAGCAACTATACACCAGCAAACTTGACAATCTGGAAGAAATGGATGCATTCTTAGAGACATGTAAACTACTAAAACTGAACCAGGAAGAAATAGAAAACCTGAACATACCTATAACCAGTAAGGAGATTGAAGCATTCATCAAAAATCTCCCAAAAAAGAGCCCAGGGCCAGATAGCTTCCCTGGAGAATTCTACCAAACATCTAAAGAACTAGTACCTATTCTTCTGAAAGTGTTCCAAAAAATATAAATGGAAAGAAAACTTCCAAACTCATTTTATGAGGCCAGCATTACTTTGATCCAAAAACCAGACAAAGATCCCATCAAAAAGCAGAATTACAGACCAATATCCTTGATGAGCATGGATGCAAAAATTCTCCCCAAAATACTAGCCAATAGGATCCTAAGTACATTAAAAGGATTATTCACCACGACCAAGTGGGATTTATTCCTGGGCTGCAAGTTTGGTTCAACATCTGCCAATCAATCAACATGACACAATACATTAATAAAAGAAAGAACAAGAACCCTATGATACTCTCAATAGATGCTTAAAAGGCATTTGACAAACTACAGCATCCTTTCTTGATCAAAACTCTTCATAGGGGCACCTGGGTGGCTCAGTGGGTTAAGCCTCTGTCTTCAGTTCAGGTCATGATCTCAGGGTCCTAGGATTGAGTCCTGCATCAGTCTCTCTGCTCAGCGGGGAGCCTGCTTCCCTCTCTCTCTGCCTACTTGTGATCTCTCTCTCTCTCTCTCTCTGTCAAATAAATAAATAAAATCTTAAAAAAAAACTCTTCACAGTCTAGGGATAGGGGGTACATATCTCAATATCATCAAACCCATCTATGAAAAACCAACAGCAAATATCATTCTCGATGGGGAAAAACTGAGAGCTTTCCCCCTAGGGTCAGGAAAACTGTAGGGCTGTCCACTATCACCACTGATATTCAACAGAGTTCTAGAAGTCTTAGCCTCAGCAATCAGACAACAAAAAGAAATAAAAGGCATCCAAAATGGCAAAGAAGAAGTCAAACCCTCCTTCTTGCAGATGATATGACACTTTATGTTGAAAACCCAGAAGACTCCACTCCAAAACTGCTAGAACTCATACAGGAATTCAGTAAAGTGTCAGGATATAAAATCAATGCACAGAAATCAGTTGCATTTCTATACACCAACAGTAAGAAGAAAGAGAAATTAAGGATTCAATCCCATTTACAATTGCACCCCAAACCACAAGATACCTAAGAATAAACCTAACCAAAGAGGCAAGGAATCTGTACTCAGAAAACTACAAAGTACTCTTGAAAGAAACTGAGGAAGACACAAAGAAATAGAAAAATGTTCCATGCTTATGGATGGGAAGAACAAAAACTGTGAAAATGTCTATGCTACTTAGACCAATCTACACATTTAACGCAATCCCTATCAAAATACCATCAACTTTTTTCAAAGAAATGGAACAAGTAATCCTAAAATGTATATGGAACCAGAAAAGACCCTGAATAGCCAGAGGAATTTTGAAAAAGAAGACCAAAGTTGGTGGCATCACAATACCTGACTTCAAGCTCTATTGCAAAGCTGTAATCATCAAGATGTATGGTACTGGCCCAAAAACAGACACATAAATCAAAGGAACAGAATAGAGAGCCCAGAAATGGACCCTCAACTCTATGGTCAACTAAACTTCAACAAAGCAGAAAACAATGTCCAGTGGAAAAAAGACAGTCTCTTCAACAAAAGGTGTTGGGAAATTTGGACAGCCACAGGCAGAAGAATGAAACTGGACTATTTCCTTATACCACACACAAAAATAGACTCAAAATGGATGAAATACCTCAATGTGAGATAGGGATCCATCAAAATCCTTGAAGAGAACACAGGCAGCAACCTCTTCGACCTCAGCCGCAGCAACTTCTTCCTAGGAACATCGCCAAAGGCATAAGAAGCAAGGGCAAAAATGAACTATTAGGACTTCATCAAAATCAAAAGGTTTTGCACAGCAAAGGAAAGAGTCAACAAAACCAAAAGACAACTGACAGAATGGGAGAAGATATTTGCAAATGACATATCAGATAAATGGCTAGTATCCAAAATCTATAAAGAACTTATCAAACTCAACACCCAAAGAACAAATAATCCAATCAAGAAATGGGCGGAAGACATGGAACAGACATTTCTGCAAAGAAGATATCCAAATGGCTAAAAGATACATGAAAAAGTGCTCAATATCACTCGGCATCAGGGAAATATAAATCAAAACCACAGATCTATGTTTCTGTTTTTGGGCCAGGTGAGATACCACCTCACACCAGTCAGAATGGCTAAAATTAACAAGTCAGGTAATGACAGATTTTGGTGAGGATGTGGAGAAAGGGGAACCCTCCTACACTGTTGGTGGGAATGCGAGCTGGTACAGCCACTCTGGAAAACAATATAAAGGTTCCTCAAAAAGTTGAAAATAGAGCTACCCTACGACCCAGCAAGTGTATTACTGGGTATTTACCCTAAAGATACAAATGTAGTGATCTGAAGGGTACATGCACCCAAATGTCTATAGAAGCAATGTCCACAATAGTCAAACTATGGAAAGAACTTAGATGTCCACCAAGAGATGAATGGATAAAGAAGATGTGGTATCGGGATGCCTGGGTGGCTCAGTCAGTTAAGCTGCTGTCTTCAGCTCAGGTCATGATCCCAGGGTTCTGGGATCGAGTCCCACATCAGGCTCCTTGCTCGGCAGGGAGCCTGCTTCTCTGCCTCTGCCTGCTTCATGCGTGCTTGCTCTCTCTCTCTCTCTCTCTCTGACAAATAAATAAAATCTTTAAAAAAATGATGTGGTATATATAGACAATGAAATACCATGCAGCCATCAAAAAATGGAATCTTGCCATCTGCTATGACATGGACAGAACTAGAAGGTGTTATACTAAGCGAAATAAGTCAATCAGAGAAAGACAATTATCACATGATCTCTCTGATATGAGGAATTTGAGAGGCAGGGTGGGAGGTCATGGAGGGTAGGGAGGGAACAAATGAAATAAGATGGGACCAGGGAGGGGACAAACCATAAGGGACTCTCAATCTTAGGAAACTAACTGAAGTTCCTAGGGGAAGGGAGGCAGAGGGATAGAAAGGCTTATTGACATTGGGGAGGGTATGTGCTATGGTGAGGACTGTGAATTGTAAGACTAATGATTCACAGACCTGTACCCCTGGGGCAAATAATACATTATATGTTAGTTAAAAAAAAAAAAGCTTATGAAAAGTAAAAAATAAATAAATAAATATACTTTTTGAAACTTCATCAGACTGGAATGTTTTTATGAGCACTAAAGCATATCTGCCATTTTCACCTGCCAGGAAAATGCCATTTGAAGACAACGTTCTGAGGCTGAGAGCAAGTTTGTAACCCCCGACCTAGGCTAGTCTCCTCTCTTTGGGGATGAGGAAGATGATGCCAAGGGATGTGACTCTCACAAGGGCATAGGCAGGTTAGTTAGTAAAGCCAAGGTCAAGAATACTGGTCCCTTCACTCTCAATCCTGTGCTCTCATTCAATTCAATTCAATGAAGATTATATCAAACAGCCTCCGTTTTGGCTGGCACCCTGCCTCTCAACCTCTCAATGGTCCCCCACCCACAAAAGAAGTGGAAGTCTAGGATTCCCAAGTTCCATGAGGGCTACCATGTAAAGTGCCCATCACCAAAAGGCAAAGAGGTTGCACACACCCATCTTTGTTCCCTCAGATGTGTGTGACATTGAAACTTTTCTTCTTTGCCTCAGGAAAAGTAAAGCCACTGTCATTGCATACACAGGAGATCATTTGCAAAATGATGGAGACAGATTTTAGAGTGCTTCAGAATATCTCTTCCTGTAGAAAATTAATTTGGCCTACTTTGTTGGCAAGAGAAATTTGGAGGGGTGCCAAAAGATGTATGGCAATCAATCAACAAGAAATAAAATAAATACAAATTACAGATTCTTGTCAGAAAATGAATGTCCTGATGTCTTACTTTTAAAAGACAAACTTGCTTTCTTAGCCAATTGGGCAATTTTAGCTTCTAGGAGGTCAATTTTTCCAACATAAGACATAGCAAATGGCACATCCTAAGGCCCATTGGTCAACCAGAAGAGGAGGCAGAAGAGCATGAGAATCATGAATGCAAAAATGAAAGCTCCTTTCTGGATGCTCAATGGGCATTTGGAATGGTCTTGAGCGTTCTAAGAGCTTGCCCCTTCTCAAGTCAGCTCCAGACTCCCCTGAGCCCACAGTCTGAGTCCCTAAAACTTGTTCTCCCCTAGAGATATTCAACCTAGCCCTGAGCCCATCCTCACAGGTCAGGAGGATACAAAAGGTGTATCCTACCAGATGTCAGGGCCTGCAACACAGCCTGTTGGCTTTAGAGTCAGAGGGAACTCGGTTCAAATCCCGCTACTTGCTTAAGAGCTGGGTGACCTTGGTCAATTTTCTTACATTGTTGACCCTCCATTTCCTCATCAACAAAATGAGACAACCCTCGTGCCTCCCATTTGGGTTTGTGGTGAGGATTATATGAAAAGGGAAGGTTTGGGGATATAGCTGGTATTCACTGACCCATATCAGTGTCCATACCTTCTGCCCTTTCCCAACTAAGCACGATTCTTGGTTCTCATCCTAGCCCCTGGTGCTGGGATGAGTACACCCAGCTGATGGCAAAAATTCCCAGAGATCTACCTTCCATCCAGTTTTGAAGCCCAGCTGAGTCAAATCCAGCTCCCTCCCTGGACTCCCAGACTCTGAAGCAGGGCAGACCCTTCAGCCTCTGTGGTCTGGGGCATTCTCTTATCTCTCTTACTTGGTCACCTTCATTCCCAAAGTAAGAGACCTGGGGAAATGCTACAGAGATGTTGTCTAATCAGTCACCACTGACCACAAACATTATTGAGAACTTAAATGTGGCTCGTACAAAGGGATATGTGTTACCAACATAAATGCCATA
The DNA here is from genome assembly GCA_004024625.1 of Mellivora capensis. Classification (NCBI taxonomy): domain Eukaryota; kingdom Metazoa; phylum Chordata; class Mammalia; order Carnivora; family Mustelidae; genus Mellivora; species Mellivora capensis. The sequence continues at coordinate 33,967 of PISX010013733.1, read as the reverse complement.
CCAAATTTGTAAGTGTTAATCTAAAAGACAGGAGGTAAAATATCTCAATGAATTTTTATATTGATTACATGTTGACATAACATTCAGATATATTGGATTACATAAAATATACTCTTGAAATTAGTATCACTTCTTTCCTCGCACTCTTTTCAGCATGACTACAAGGAAGTTTAAAATGATGTAGCTCACGTTGTTCTACTGGACAGTGTTGTGCTAGAAGAAACCACAGTGGCCCAGCTGTCCAGGGCTGCTGTGACAAATTAACACAACCTTGGTGGCTAAAACAACAAAAATTATGACCTCACAACTCTGGAAATTCGGAATGCAAAATTCACAATTTTTTTTTCAAGTTCTAGGCAAAACTATTATCATGGCTTATTTATGCTCAAGCACATGGGAAACAGCATAAAGGGAATCTGTCCTTCAGGAAGATTCTCAGAACAAAGGCATGGGAAAGGTTTTAAAGGCGCTGAGATGGGAAAGAGGTAAGCATGCTGGGGGAGGGAGACACAGGAGGTGGAGTGCACAGGTGCTATGGACGGAACATGCTTCCTATATGTTGCACTTCTAAGTTCCCCTGTGGAGGATCTTGGGGATGATCTGTCCCTCGCTTCTTCTAGCTTCTGCTGGCTGTCAGCACCCCTGGGCTGTGGCTACATCATGGCTCTCTGCCCCCACCTTCCCATTCCTCTTGCTTTTCTGTTGTCTGTGTTCACCTCCGCGTGTGTGTGTGTGTGTGTGTGTGTGTGTTTAATATTTTATTTATTTATTTGTCAGAGAGAGAGAGAGAGAGCACAAGCAGGGGGAGAAGCAGGCTCCCCACTGAGCAATGAGCCTGACACAGGACTCGATTCCAGGAACCTAAGATGATGACCCGAGTCAAAGGCAGATGCTTAACCAACTGAGCCACACAGGCATCCTTTCTCTGTGTGTTTCTCATAAGGCCCTTTGTCACTGGATTTTAGGGACCATGCAAATAGTCTAGGATGATCGCCTAATCTCAAGATCTTTAAATTAATTACATCTACAAAGAACCTTTTTTTCCCAAATGAGGCCACATTCACAGGTTCCAGGGATTAGAACATAGACATATCTTCTGGGGTCCCCCATCAACACTATCCCCCTCTCCTCCGTGTTGATGATCAACCTGCGTTCTAATGGGCTGAGCCAGGTGTCCTGAGGGGAGGTACCCACCCCTTCCCAGATTATAGATAAACATCCCCAACAATGGATCACCAATCAGGTGTTTCCAAAATGGTAAATGCTCAGAGTCAGGAAAACCAAGCTGGATTCTTGGCTGTAATTTTGTGCTCTTCATTGTGGATACTTTGATGCAATAGACCTTTGCCGTTTCCAACAACCAGCTAGATGCGAGGCTATGGGGTGAATCTTGCACAGCCCTTATCCCGAGGTGGCCCATGGAGTCTGGCCTTTAGCATCAGGCCTGCTAGTCTACACCGCTGGTCTATATGGCTGATCCTTCATTCACCACTTTAAAAATAAGTAAGTCCAGGGTGCCTGGGTGGCTCCATCATTAAGAATCTGCCTTCATTCAGCTCAGGTTATGATCTCAGGGTCCTGGGTTCAAGTCCCATGTGGGGCTCCCTGGAGCCTGCTTCTTCCTCTCCCTCCGCTCCTCCCCTCCTGCTCATGCTCATTCTCCCTTTCTCAAATATATAAAATCTTCAAAAAAATAAAAATAAGTAAAATCAGTAAGTTTCAGGAAACAGGAGGACTAGAAGATGTTCTACATTTTCTCAAGTAAGTGCTTAAGCAAAATCAGACAGAATCGAATCAACCACACAAATTCCCCTATTGTATCATCTGAGAGTAGGTAAGATTATGTTCACTGGCTCTCTGCTGGCCAGGGCCTAGGCAAATGTCATTCTCTTTACTTGAAAATCTCTTTTCTATGGCCCTTGTAGAACTGCCTCTTTCTCTTCCATCTGGCCTCAGCTTCAACATTGTTCCTCAAGGAGACCCCCTCACACCCCGTACGTGAAGTAGCCACTCACCCAACCAAACACATGCATACATTCAGTGCCATCCTTCATTTCCCCCGCACTTACCAGTTTATGAATATTTTATGTGCTTGTGCTTTATTTTCTTGCCATCTCTCCCACCAGAACATGACCTCTGTGAAGCCAGCCTCCATGTTTGTCATCTATGTGCCTTGCACACCACCTGGCCTGGGAAGGGGTAGCTAAGGATGGTTAGGTGGATGGATGGATGGATGGATGGATGGACAGATGGACAGATGGATGGACGGGTGGGTGGATGGTTGGATGGATAGAAGACAGATGAAAAGACAAATCGTGACAAATTGTATGAGTACATGATGTGACTAAGCAGGAAACCTGATGGGCCCAGCAGGTCCTGATGAAATTCACACTGATGAATCCAAATCTGTCCCCTTCCCAATGCTCTCAGGGACCCATGAATGGACTTCACAAAGGGCAGAATGTGTACTCCAGTTTCACAGACCTAGAAACACAAGCTGCTGGAAGAGTAGAGCTTACCACTCAAACCTACCAAACTGCCCAACCAGGAGGCCTCACCAAATAGCCATGGGGGGAGGAGAGGCGGAGGGGACGGGCTCTCTTTATTCCTGCCAACCTTGAAGTTGGCCGGATTGCTCCGTCTGTGTGGTTAGAAAAATTATTTAGTTGTGTGCATTATACTCTGAGTGGGCCGAGTGCATACAATTTATGAGGGGAGCACTTTAATGCATATTTAATAACACTGCAGACATTATACACCAAATCAACAGTGTCAAATGTATTTGCTTTGGGAGACTGGAAATGTCCCGTGGCAATGCTGATGCTCCTGGGCAAGATGTTTCCATTATGAAAGATCCCAGCAGAGGGGAGGGACTTAGATTTTCCTACACTCTGGTTTGCAGAGGGTTTGTGAGGGAGCTGGAGAGGCTGGAAAACTTAAGACATCAAAGAGGAAAAAGACAAAAGCGCTAAACAGAATAGGAGAGAATGGGAAGAGAAGATAAGGGGCAGCAGGGGTGGAAATCATCATCGTTCTAACAGAAATCATTATAATAAATATTTGTGCATGTTTACGAAATGCCAGACCTTACTCTAAATGCTTCCTGTATATTCTTTCTTTTTTAAATTTTTGCAAAGGGACTATGGGGTGGCTATTTTTATTGCTCTCATATTTTACAGAAGAGGAGGACAAGCCTTAAGATGCTTAAGCAACTATCTCCCAAGATCACAAATCGACAGAGTGAGCCAGAGTCAAGTTGCGATGGGCTGAGAGCAGAGCCCATCTGACCCGCCACTCCATAGCATGGTTCCAGAGAGAGCATGGCTGAGCTCCATTCTGATTTCCATTCTGTGCCCTGTGGAATGACTGTGCCCAAAGATGCTGCACCTCCTTCCTTCATGTAGAGATATTTCTGGGAAGCCATCTTCTGGGAAGGACAGCATGACTAGCTCACGGCCACAAAGCAGAAGTGATGGGTGTCATGACTGAGCCAAGTTGGCTGGGAAGCAGGTGTGCCTTCTCCATGCTGCTTCTCCTCTTTGCCTGTCTTGAAAGCCCCAAATGGAAAATGTGCACCCACTCCCTGAAATTCACATTAGACTGTTGGGTGAGCAAGAAATACACTTGTGTATGTGTGTTAAGCCACTAATATGCTAAAATTTTTTTGTTGTTGTTACAGCAACAACAATTGCTTGACTAATACTAGTGCATCTATTCTTTTTTTTCCTAAGATTTATTTGAGAGAGAGAGAGATGGGGAGAGTAGAGGAAGAGGGAGAAGCCGGCTCCCAGCTGAGCAAGGAGCCAGATGCATGGCTCGATCCCAGGACCCCGGAACCATGGCCTGAGCTGAAGACTGATGCTTAACCCACTGAGCCATCCAGGTGCACCTGATGTGCCCATTCCTGTGACTTAACCTCTGAGTCATGTTTTTTTTTCCTCTGAAAAGTGGAGCTAAGAATGCCACAACATTGTAGTCAGATGACAATATGTGTCCCGTGGGGTTGAGATTAGATACATTAGATGACATAATGTATGCAGAGCTCCTGGATCCTTCAAACTTGGCTGCCACTATGACATTTACTTTTTTGTATCAAGTGCAGGCAACTTGGTTTCAGTTCACTTTGGGTTTTGAGCAACCTATCCAAGTCAGCTTTATTTATCTAATGAAACATACGAACACAACTTTTATTACATTCAGGGTCTGTCATATCCGAAGCAATGGCTGGGTTGGTTTTCTGCTCCCATTCTGCACCAAGATCCAATGCACAAGCAGATGGTGTTCCACTCCCTTCTGGCCCTACACTCAGAACCATAGTAAGGGGAGGATTTTTTGAGCCCACAAGAATGCTTCTGTGACACCAGTGGTGGCTCCCACCTCAAGTTACCACAAGCAAAATGTCTGCTCTCTGAGGTGATGCAGTCAGCATTTATAAATTGTAATTGTGATGCTCCTGGACAGAAGGAGATATTCTCAAGCCAAAAAGTAATGATTAGAGAATAGTACTATAAAAAATTTCTACAGGGTGATAGAGTTTACTTATAAATACAGAAATGAAATGCATTGATCCATCCATCTGTCCATCCATCCATCCATCCATCCAACCATTTCTCCATTTATTGAATTAACATTTGAGCATCTATTACTTAATTTCTTTCAGGGTAGTGTGGTAACTTAATTTTTTTTTTAGTTTTATTTTGAAATAAGCCTTCCCTCCCAGGAGGTTGCAAAAATAGGACAGAGAGCTCTTGGGTACTGTCCCTCTTGTTTCCGCCCCCTCCCCCCAACCCTGGTAATATCTCACATAATTATCACACATATCAAAATGAGGCATTGATGCTGGTACAGTCTGCACACCTCATTCAGGTCTTATTTCACAAGTTTTTATATGTGCTTGTTTGTTGCGTGCTTGCACACGTGTGTTTCTGTGTGATTTTATCACATGTATCCATTTGTGCAGCCACCGAAAAAGTGCTTTTGTTTTTATTTCATTATAAAATCCATAGGTGTGCCTTAGGGGAAATGTTAGAGAACAAGTAAAGAGAGAAGCACAGCTACCAGAATCCTCCTCGGTGGGAAAACCTGCTGAGATCACCTGCCTACGTCTCCTACCACAGCCCTCCATCCGCCCTATCTGCCTGTTGTTCTTTTAGCTTTTAATTAATTTTTGAGCACTTACTATGTGCTGGTTAATATAATCATTTATGATTGCATTTCTATTTCACTTAAATCTCCAAGCGGAGTGGGGAGTCAGATGCAAGGATATTGCTACTTCTGTTTTATACAAGAAAAAATGGAGGCACCTTGAGAACAAATGATTCAGCTGCCTCACATGGTCCACAGGTGAGACGGCCGGTCTGATGCTGTAACCCAAGTGTTCTGACTCCAAAGCCGGCCTGCTTTCCACCTTGTGACCGGCCTCCCCAGACACCCTCCAGCTAAGGAATAAAGCAGAAGTACTTTTCCCAGATGGTCGGCTCAGAGTCCTGGAGATGACTCAGGCAAGCATGAGTGTGCTCATTTTCGGGAGAAAGAAATGGATAAAGCCACACACTTTGTAACAAGGAAAAATGAAACTGGACCCAGATTTCTTGCCTCTTAGTTGGATGTTGACTGCGAAGCCTGGGACAGCAGGGAGAAGGCCTTCATGAGTCCACAAACCCGATGTCCACATCTGTGTCTATGGCAAATGGGTCGGAGCCGCTGTTCATGCCAGTCAGGGATGTGCCTCAGAATCTTTATTAACCCAAAGTGCCAAACAGCCACACTTAGCCTATCAGTTCGATATTCAAGCTGCAATGTATCCCTGACCTAGGGACCCCTGGAATCGTCGGGGCACTTGACCTGGACACCATTTAAATGTGCCTTTATGAAATCCCATGTGGAAGAGAGACCACCTTTATTCTATTAACTGTGTGGCTAAAAAACCTATAAAGGCACATATAATATCTGAGCAGATCCTTAGCAATATCAAAGAGCAGAATTTCAATAAGGGAGTTGCATTAAATCTAAGCTGGCAAGAGCTTATAATAAAAGTACAGTAATGAGCAAGCTTTATGGTAAAATTAATGTAATTAATTAGTGTTTGTAAAGGACTTCGAGATCACAGGGTGAGAGGTGCCAGCTAGAGGAAAAGTCATCTTAGAAATTACGACTATTATCATCTTAAGACATGGCATATATTATGCACTATATGAGCATTTCCAAGCATATATTCATGTCCCAGCTATAACTACGTTAATTTATAGTAATTTGCAAATCAGGTCTCTGATCAGCCCTGGGAACCCTTTCTGGATCTCTAAGTGGATGAGGTTATGACTCAAGTGGTATTTTAAACTCTATCCTGTGATAACCTATTACAGAGAGCAGCTCTGTACCCCCGTGCGTGCTCAAGTCAGAGACTCAAATTATAGCTGACATCGTGAGCCCTCGGGTGCGTTCCTGCACTCGGTGGCATGTCTTTTGGGGTTTAGTTGGGTTTTATTAAAAGTAGGTCTATGAACTTCTCTTTAGTCTTGAATTTTTCAACTTTCCAGGATTCATACATTACTGTTCCTCTTGATACGATGATAATCCCTAAGGTCAGGTACACCTCTTTGCTGTCACTGTGTCCCCCAGAATGCATGGAACGGAGTCTGACATGCTGCAGATCTCAGGGACTTTGGGCTGATGGGGTGGTCCACTCAGAAGTTGCATATCCAAAATAGGCCTTTTATTTCTAACCCTCCCTGTGGACTAGCCCATTTGAAAACAGAATATTATATTTATTAACCAGACCACACAATTTCTGTTGGGCTTTGGGATACATTAAAAAATTTTTAAGCTAATTGTTTGATAGTAAAAATCATACCAAGAGGGAATTTGGAAAATAAAGAGAAAAATAGAGTAAAGAATACTCTGGAGCATTTTCAGGTGTCGCTTTCCCCAGGCATTTTTACTGTATAGGCTACCCCAGCTGTCAATGACTCAATCACTGAGGTTCTTGTTCAACGTTGCAGGCAAGGGGGTGCTTTACCAATCCCATCACTTGGGGGAGGGGGTGAGAAGGGAAAGAGATGAATCAGTTTCTTGCCCACAAAGGAGCGCAGGAGACCCAGTAAAAGGGTACCATGAAAAGAAGTTCTTCTTCCTTAGTGCAAAGGGATATGATAGTGACTTTAATGAGCATTTGATCTCATGAAAGGTACCCTGGGCTCAAGTTCTGACTGTCACTTGCTACCAGCACGACCCTGAGCGAGTCACTTTCTCTTCCCATCGTTGTGTTTCCTCGGTGTCCAAAGGAGGGTGAAGAAGGGGAGTTTGTACCAGATCAGGGAAGACAGATATGTGGTCTACTACATCACAGTAATTCTGGCCTGACACGTGTGTACACACGTGCTCAGGTGCGCGCACACACACACACACACACACACACCTGTGCACACACACGGGCACATGTGCACACACATTCCTCCCGAGTGTACCACAGCAGACATTGCAAATCTGTCACAAAGTTCCTCCCCACTGAGACCTAACACAGCCTCAAAATCCTCAGGTCCCTTCCACTTCCTAACCTGACTTGCCAACTGGGGGGAGTAGGGACAAGTCCTAAGCTCCCTTCAACTCCAAAGATGTATATTGAGCCATAACTTTGCAAAATACCATTACCAGTAGCGTTGCAAGAAAGCATCAGTGTCTGAGCAAATACAGCTCCTTTTTTTCCATGAAAGCGTTTCTGGCTGCAACGTTTTATGAAACTTCACAGAAATTATAATAACCTTTAAAAACCAAGTAAAATAAAAACATCGTTATTAGAATGTTCAATTAGAAATGCAAACACTCTGCTAAACAATCTCCACATGTAACTGTTTAACAACAAATCATAAATTAAAAAGAAAAGCACAAAACAAAATGCCCAGGGAACAAATTATGCTCCTTAGCTGGTGGGTGATGTGACATGTTCTCAGAGGGCTGGCTTGCCGCACTCCACTGCTGCATCATACGTGGACCATGCCCGTCCTGGGCCTACCTCGGAATATGGCCTCAGTTGTCAGTGTTAGCAGATCATTTGGGAAAACCCCAGGAGGTCTCAAAAGGGGAGCTCTAGTGGATAAGCCTTACAAAACCTCACTTTTCCCTAGTGTTGGTTTTACAAGGGTCATTCACATGCACACACCATGTCATTCCGTCTTTACACCATGTCATTCCGTCTTTGCATCAATCTCATGAGCCCTCATTGCTGTTGTTCCTACTTACAGATGGGGAGACGGGATCTGAGTGAAGTCCAGGCGCAAATCATATAGCAGTTGGGTAGAGATCTAGGCTGGAGCTCATCAGCTTGATTCATAACATGGGTGCGTGAGACCGAGCACTCCAGGAACCTCTGAAACACTCATTCAGTCCCCTTGGCTTACAGGTGGATAAACTGAGTCCCAGAAAGTAAAGAGACTCCCCAAAGCCCATAAGACAAAAGATAAGAATATATGTCAATTATTTCTCCATTAGGGTGGAAAAATTAAATGTGATTTACAGAGAGAGAGAGAGAATAAAGCAAGCGAGCCAGATGTAAGACACAGGTCAAGAGACTTCTGACCATGAAGAAGAACTAGCAAGGACTCTCTGGGAAAAAGAGGCATGTGGAAAGGGGGTACCGGCTGCCGTCAGTGGAGACCTGGTCAGTCAAGGAGCAGGACCTGGAAGGAGGTGCCATTTGCCTGGGTCAACAAAGAAAATGTTACTGGCACAGTAACATGGCAAAGTAAATGTTACTGGCCAGGCCCCTTCACTCACATGTCATGTGTGGCCACCTTCATGCTACAGAGACAGAGCTGAGTGACTGCAACAGAGACTCTGAGGCACTCAAGGCCTAAAATGTTTGCTATCTGGTCCCTTACAGAAAAAGTTCATGAGCCCTTGTATGTGGGGAGGCTAAGGACTGGGATCCTGGTGTGGCCTCACTTCTGATCACATGTGTGACCTCAGACAGGACCCCTCAGCTCTCCAGGTCTCACTTTCTCCATATGCGTATGTCTGGCATTTTCTCCAAGGCACCATCAAAGTTAACCTTCTGTCTTTATTCATGCAACACCACCCTTCACTTACGTATCTCTCATTCTCTCTCTGTTTAGGGCTCATGTTGGATAATCTACTTAAGTAATTCCACTGGTAGATAGACCAAGGGGGGTGGGGACCCAAATGGGGCCAGTTTAGGCAATTTCTTCAATCTTAGATGTTCTCGAAATGAAGATATTGGCAAGATCAAGGTTTCAGGGAAACTTGGACTCCTTCTGAAATGGAAAGTAGCTTTACAAAATGCTTCCAGGATCTACTTTGATCCTTGAAGACCCCTGACATATTACCTACAATTTATAAATAAGACAAATGTGGCTCAGAGAAGAGACCAAACCCAAACAGCTGAAGGTGGTCTAGAATTTAACCCCCCAGAGAGCTTATGTCCTCACCCAGAGAGAGAGGTACTTCCTGCCACACACCCCCTCACCCTGGGTGATAGAGCAATTCACTTTCAATTTTAAAACTACAGTTGTCAATCACATCTCTCTGTTATCATCACTAGAAAATGCCAAATTTGTTCTCTAAGAGACTGAACTGCCTGGGACCTATAAAAATATCTCCAGTAAATGTGCTCAACCACACCACTGAAATTGTATGGAGATCTGAAATGTAGAAGAATAGAAAGCTCCCCCAAATACCCATAGCTTATCACGCATTCCACCAACATGTAGCAAAGCTACCTATCATGTGCTCTCTCAGGATAAGTGTTGGGCAGGGTGGGGAGACTCAAGGATGCTGTTGTCTTCAAGGGGTTGCCTGTCTAATGGAGGAAGCAGAGAAGTCACCAACTACAGTGGTTGGGTGTGAACTATAGGGCAAATGTTGACAAGCAACAGAGGGCTTCTCCCGCCTTGGAAACAAGACCTGAGTTTCGGGCCATGGAGTTCTAGCAAGGTAAAAGTCATACTCTCCCTCTAGTTCCGTACTGACCCATAATTAAGACTACATGGTGCCACCATCTCCAACTTCACTGGCTAGAAGGTGACTTGTGACTACATTTGGCATGGACACAAATATGTCCACAGTGAGGTCAAGGGATGCTATTCCTAGAGTGCTGGTATTATCCTCATCCCCATAGCTGATACCTACAGAGAAGTAGTGGTCACTCTGCTTATCCACTGCTGCACAACAAAACTCAGTGCTTTAAAATAAAAACCATTGCATTACATCTCACTACTCTGTGGGTCAGAAATTCAAACAGAAGTTGACTGATGATTCTTCTGCTCCATGGGATTGTTGACTGGGGTCACCTGGTGGGATTCAGCAAGAGACTCATCTGGTCTGACAGTCCAATATAGCAGGATGTGCAAACCTAGCACTCTGTTTTTGTTTTTGTTTTTAAAGGCTTATTTATTTATTTGAGAGAGAGAGAGAGAGAGGAGGGGCAGAGGGAGAGGGAGAGAATCCTCAAGCAGAATTCCACAGGAGTAGCAAGCCTGATGCAGGGCTTGATCTCATGATCTGAGCTGAAACCAAGAGTCAGATGCTTAACCAACTGAGCCACCAGGCACCCCCAAACCTGACACTTTGGTGAGGATAGCTGGAAACTTGAGCTTGACTGACTCATCTTCTTCTTCACATGGTCTTAGGACCTCTTGACATGATTTCTTCAGCAGGACAGATATCTTACATGGAAATTCAGGTCTTCAAGCATCCCAGATAGAAGCTTCCAGTCCCACTAGGGAGTAGGCCCAGAACTGGCACAGCATCACATCTGCCATGCATTTCTTCATCATCTAGATCAAGTTCAGGTACAGATGAGGCTTCCTGGCTGCAGTTCCCCAAATACGGCTCTTTTTAGGCTGTTATCTATGCACTAAAGGGGAAAACTGTCTGCCTTCCACACACCCAATCTACTATGGTGAGATAAAAAAAAATAGGGTGACAGCAAAAAGGAGGGACCCCAAAGCACTTAGCAGCTCCTGTTTATAGCATTTTCAAAATCCAAACTGGTGCATGTAACCAGTTCCCTGAGTAGGGCCTCTAAGTCTCCCTGGAAATGATTCTCTGGGGTTTTTGGCTCTTTCCTCTAGACCATTCTTCATTTTCCACAGGAAATGACTCATATTTGCATCCAAGTTGCCTTCTCCAGTCAGCTGTTGCCCACAGGAGGTAAGTAGAAAGCGGTGCCTCCAAAGACTTCCTGTCATTTTATAGTGTCACTGTCCCTTTTGTCCAAAGTGGCAGTGCTACCACCAATACAATTTTCCTAACGACCTTGTGAGTTTTCTATGAATCTTACTGGGGTTTGCATCATTAGATTAAATCCACGCTCACATTTCTTTCCAAGACTCTGTCGTGGGTCAGGGTATCCCAAGACAATGCCCTTCAGTTTCCTAGAAAATGTTTTGTCTAGTTGAAATTTTGAAATTTTTTATCTAGTTGAAAGGCTCTAAGAGGCACATCCCCTGGAATCTTACTAAGCACATTCTTTTTTTTAAGATTTTATTTATTTATTTGAGAGAGAGAGAGAGAGAGAGAGACTCCTTGGGGAGCTGGGATCCCTATGCAGGACTCGATCCCAGGACTCCTAGATCATGACCAGAGCTGAAGGCAGCCATCTAACCAACCAAGCCACCCAGATGCCCACCAAGCACATTCTTAAATCTTGTTTCTCAATCCATCAATCAATCAAAAGGTCTTAGAGCTCACCCTTAAGATCTTGACTCTAGGACCAGGCTTTACTGGATTTTCTCTATGTCCCATGGTCATTTCTTACTTTAAGAACTTTGTGCTGACTAGAAATCCTAGACTTCATCATATATTTCCTCTAAATTCTACTCAAAAACCATACAACTTTTTTTTTTTTTTGGTCCATGTCTCTTTCCTGTGTTTTATCATAGCCCACTAGAAGAGGACAGTTGGCCCTTTTGACATTCTGCCTGGAAATGTCTTTAGCCAGATGCACAGGATCCTTAGGTGTCCTTCCTGTTTTCCATGTTTCTGCCAACAATGGTTTTGCACACCTGTCTGCCAGCACTTGACTCAGGTGCCTCTTCTCCAGCCTCCAATAAATAGCACTTTGCTCACTATCCACCAAACCCTCACCCACAGTCTCTTCCAGGTCCTTCCAGTCCCTGATGGAAGAGCAGAATTAGAGCTTCTTCGCAAAGAATGGAGCATCAGAGGATTTGTGCCTGTCTTGAACACATTGTCATAGGAGTTAGGAACATTGATTCTGGAGCCTGAGTACCTGGGTTCAAATTCCAATTTCTCCACTGACTAGGTCATCTAATTTTCAAGAACTTCTTTGTTCCTCAACTTCTTCTCTAAAATGGGGACCTTAATAATTTCTACTTCACAGGTTGTTGGGAGGACAAAATGAATAACATTTTCACATTTGAACCTTCAATTTAGCTCAATAAATACTTTTGGAGCACCCATAGGTGCCAGGCATTAAAAAATGGCTCATATGTCCAGATTCTTCTCTTGGTCTAAGGGGGAGATTGATGATTAAGAAGTAGGGGCACCTGGGTGGCTCAGTGGGTTAAGCCTCTGCCTTCGGCTCAGGTCATGATCTCAGGGTCTTGGGAGCAAGCCCCACATGGGGCTCTCTGCTCAGCAGGGAGCCTGCTTCCCCCCTCTCTCTCTGCCTTCCTCTCAGCCTACTTGTGATCTCTCTCTATCAAATAAATAAATTAAATTTTAAAAAAAGAAGTTACTATTATTTGTTTGATTATTTCACTTTACAGCAGGTGAAGGTGATTTCTCAAAATCTTAAAGTGTATTTAGCCACTGGGTCATTGGGCATGCCAAGCACAAACCACCTCTACAACCCCATAACCCCACACTGCCTCTCAGGCTTTGGGGTCGTGGGGCTCATCCCTGCATCTTCAGCTGAGTCATTGATGACTATATCTGGAAATATTGCAAGGTTAAATAAAGACATGTTTTAAGAATTTTCATATATTTTATTCATATTATAATATCATACACATTATAACTGATCCACACATTTACATTTGGGATTCATAATTATTTAAATCATGTCTTGAGATGACCAGTTATTGCGTTTAAAAATGTTTCAGGTTACCCAAAATAGATGTCACTTTGACATAAACTTCTCGACTTTCTAAATCTTGCTTCCATAATGCTCGAGGCGAAAAATTTCATCTAAATATTATTGAATTCCAGCACGACATTAGCATGCAGAGATATTTACAATAACAGAGCCATTACAACTCAATCAAAAGCTGATTTCAGCCAGAATTATGCAGAATTAAATCTTGCAGGATTCAAATTATTAAAAATCAGAGACTCAATAAAGTGTGGTCTGGAAGTCCCATTTATCAAGGGAGTCGAAGTGCCTCAACAGTTATAGTGGCTTTTTCATATATATTCTGCAAGAATTTGCATGCATTTTAAAAGATCAGAGTTTAATTCTTATGGAATTCAAGTAACTATGCTATATTTATAAGGCAATGGAAGCCAGCTCTGAAACTGTTCTTCCTATTTCCTTTCCACATCTCACATTTTAAATGCATTGGTTTTTATTTCTGGTTCCCACTGGATAGAAAGAGCCACAGTGAAACCACAAGCATAGAGAGTAGTTTACTCCAATAAAGGCCAAATCAGGGTGGCAATAGAGGTAGCTCGAGAAAATCCAAAGTCATTTTTAAAGCTTGTTATGCAACTAACACACTAGAAATGCCTCTCATTTACTATGCTTAATCATACCAAGATACACACACGCATACACACATGCATACACACACACATATATACATGATTATAATTCTCTGTCAGGATCCTTTCCAGTACATTTTATCTAAATAGAAAAAGAATTAATTTCTAAGAAGAGAGAGGTGAAGAGACACAGAAAAGAAGAGAGAAAGAAAGGAAAAGAAAAGAAGAGGAAAAAAAAAAACCACACCATGTAGAGACACAGAACTTTTGCATCAGAATGGACCAAGGTCTTCTCAAAGATGGACCTTACCCCAAAGATACAGATGTAGTGAAAAGAAGGGCCATCTGTACCCCAATGTTTATAGCAGCAATGGCCACGGTCGCCAAAGTGTGGAAAGAACCAAGATGCCCTTCAATGGACGAATGGATAAGGAAGATGTGGTCCATATACACTATGGAGTATTATGCCTCCATCAGAAAGGATGAATACCCAACTTTTGTATCAACATGGACGGGACTGGAGGAGATTATGCTGAGTGAAATAAGTCAAGCAGAGAGAGTCAATTATCATATGGTTTCACTTATTTGCGGAGCATAACAAATAACATGGAGGACATGGGGAGATGGAAAGGAGAAGGGAATGGAGGGAAATTGGAGGGGAGATGAACCATGAGAGACTATGGACTCTGAAAAACAACCTGAGGGTTTTGAAGGGGTGGGTGTTGGGAGGTCGGGGGAGCCAGGTAGTGGGTATTATGGAGGGCACACATTGCATGGAGCACTGGGTGTGGTGCAAAAACAATGTATTCTGTTACACTGAAAATAAATAAATAAAAAAAATTTAAAAAAAAAGAAAGAGAAAGAGAGAATGAGAGAGGAGGGGCAGAGGGAGAAAGAGAATCCTGGAGCCGACTCCCTGCTGAGCACAAAGCCCCATGTGGGGGTTCCATCCCAGCACCTGAGGTAAAATCAGGAGTCAGCCACTTAACTGACTGAGTCACCCAGGCACCCCAAATAAAATTATATTTTATCAAAAATAAAAAGATGGACCAGATGCATGAAGGGTTACAAGTGGGACTGGGAGGCCCTCTTCACTGCCCTGGTTCATGACCATTAATTGAGAATGAGTGATATATTAGAAAATAGCCTCATTGCCCCCAGTAAAGAAAAGAAGGAAGAGGAGGCCGAGAAATCCAATTCTCTTGACAAACAGCATTTACTTAACATCTTCACTGCACCAAGGACAAAGATGAGTCCAGCCCTCACAACTAGTGGGGTGGTTGAGGTACTGGCAATCTAGCATTAATAGTGATAATGAAGATATGGACAAACATTCATATCAGTCAGGAATGCAATCAGCTGAAGTTTATAAAAAGCACAAACATAGTCTGTTAATAGGCTGTTTAGGGCTAAATAGGACTCTCCTGCCATAAATAATCTAGCAGTCTTCCTCCCATCTACTAGCCCATTCTTAGTGTGTGGATATCTGTTCTTATGCATATTTCCTCTTGGTGGCAAGAGGGCTGCTTTATCTCTGGATATCCCAACTGCATCCCAGGCAAGAAGAAAGGAGAATATGGTGATGGTCAAAGGAAAGTTGCCGTGCCAGGGACTCCATCTATCCTGGCAAGAACCATGTCACAATGTCACTCTTGGCTGTAAGGGAGTCTGAGGAAGTGAGTTTTTAATAAATATCAACAGAAAAATTAGTACTGGATAGATAACCAGCAATTGCTGTCTCTGGTCTATAGAAGCACAGAGGGAGAGGGTCTAAGAACTTGAAATGTGAAGGAAGTGGAATCAAGGAAGTTTTCTGAGAACAGATGCTCTTGAAGAAAGGGTCTTTGCCCAGTGGATTAAGAGAAAAGATTTCAAGCAAGGTAGCAGCATGACCAAGGAAAAAGTTTTAAAAGGAATGATCAGAGCTAATATTTGTTGAGTCCTTTCCATGTGCAGGCACCGTGCATGCCCATTACTTTTACTGATCACAATGATCTCAGCATGACCTCCATATTTTCCTGACAAAGTAACTAAGGCCTGCCAAAGTTATGGGACTTGTCCAAGGTCACATAGCCGATCTCCAGACTCTTTACACTTGACCTCACTTCCTGCTCAGTCTGGCCAGAATGCAGAGGATACGTTAGAGAAAGATAAACCTGCCGGATGGACAGAAAACATGTTTCCTCCCCTCAAGGGGCTCATAGACCATTGGTCAATAGAAATTCACGAATGCCTGCTCAGCATCAGGGACCATGCCTGGTGTGGTGGTATAGAAACATATGAACTGCAGACCTTGTGTTGGTGGGGGGGTGGGGGGGACAGACATATTAGATCTAACTGACACGAGCTAGAAACTAAGGTCACGAAGGGCCTAGGGAATAGCTCAGAGAGGTCGACTGCTAAGGACAGCTCACTGGTGGGCCAAGCCTGGGCTGGATCCCTGCCCGATCGAGTTACCCTTGACCCCATGCAAGGAAGTGTCCACTAACCCCTCCGAGGCCTGATCCTTAAAGGGTGGTCTTGACTGGGCCTTCCTGAAAGTGGCCAAAGGAATCCATGCTCCCGGAAAGCATCCTCAGGAGGAAGATTGTCTGGCGTGCTAATGTCTGGCCGGAACTCCTGTTCAGTAGCTACAGTCAGCTCCAACCTTTACTCACTGTGGTTCTCAGGAGAAATCCATGAGATTCTTTCTCTGCTGTGCCTGGGGGCAACTCCCTCTTGGTAGTTTTGGCTTCGAAGAACCTTTTATTGCAGCTTTAAGGAAACCAGCACGTTAACCACAAGCTCACACAGGGGCAACATCCCCCTCTCTATTTTGCACAGGGGGCGTTTAGCAACAATTTCAGGTAATTCTCGATCTTTTTGACCTCCTGTTCCTCTAAGTCTAGACTTCAGCTGCTGAGCGTGCACGCCACATTTTCCCTAGTGCCCCTCTCGCATTTCCCTGGTAAGCCTGCGAGAGGCCACCTTGGGGAAACAGGACTCTCTGTCTGCTCTTGCCCATCTCTGTGGGCTGCCTGGGAGCCACTTCTGTGGACCGAACTCAGTGAGAAGACAGATTTCCAGCTTGGCTCTGAACCTGAGATCTCTCCAGTGGGGCGGACCTTGCGGACTCATGGGTGCTTGATCAGTTACACAGCTCTGGACAAAGCATCTCGGGCTTCGCTGCTTCAACAGCTACGGGAGAGGGCACTGGGGCCGGGAGGGCGGGGATGGGCGCACCAGCATCTGGCACCATGCCAGAAGATGCTGCCACTAATGAAACAGAACGAGTGGACAGTTTGCTTCTCCAGAAAGTGTGGAATACACAGGCAGTCACAGCTCCCTTATTTGTGGCTCAGGGTCACTGGGAATCCAACATCAGGACACATTTGCTTGACTACTAGAAAGCTCCGAGCAAGTTTTTAGATCTTCCTTTGCCAATTTTATAGAAAAAGATGTTTGAGAAACCATGCATTTGTGACAGTGGTATTGTCCTGCAAACATCTTCTCCCATCCCCTGCTACGGGACGGAGATACTTCTCCACTCTGTTGACCAGGGGCTTGGTCACATGGTTCTCTTTGGCCCCTGTGATGTTGGCAGGCATGTCTTGAGCAGGGGCCTCTAATGTGGTCATTTGAGCTGGTCTTGGAGCTCACTGCACTGGCCAGAACATGCTCTGGGCCACTGGCCCAAGGAGGATGCCATATCTGAACATGTATGAAACCTAGAGCCCAGCCAGCCCTCTCCCTGCTAAAGAGAGCCTCCTTCCTGCACCATGGAACTCCACAGACCAGTGAGCAAGACAAAATAAACGCTTGCAGGTTTGTTACGCAACATCACTGTGGCAACGGCTAATACAGAAATGACCATCCTTCCCTTTATTCCTGCCCCACAGTCAGAGCTTTCCGAGCAATCTTCTTTTATTTGTTTGTTCCTTTGTTCGCTCATTCACTCACTAATTCGAAAACTACCCTGAGAATTTACTACACCTGGCCCCATCTGAGTGCCCAGCCTGCCTCCCAGAAGAGGAGGACGGAGGAAGAGGACAGAACCCCACTCTACGGCCCTTTCCCTCTAGTGGGTTTACATGTGGCATCAGCCTGTCTCCCGAGCACTCTGACACCTGTCTCCTAAATGCTTCAACTCATGCTGAAGTGACTCATGGATGGAAAAAAAGAAGCTTTTCTCTTTTCTGGGCAGAGGGAGTAGGTCCTCCCAACAGGCATAGAAGACACTTAGCAACTTATAATTAAGAAATGTTCAAAACTCATTCATTTTACAAAATAAGCCATCAGTACTGAGCTCCGGTCAGCTTTTCAAAGCCTCAGAGAGCAACTGTGGCTGTATTTTTGGTTCAGAATAGTTTCAGCTACTTTGTGTGAATAGATGAGTCATCTACCACCAGGAAGAAAAGGCTAGGTTTATTTCACAGAATAAAGCAGGCAACCCACATTAAAAGCCAGGATTTCATTTGCTGTTGTTTCAAATACAGAGTGATGAAATATTACTTAGAACTTATGCAAGCAGTTCTTCTGTTGCTTCTAAACCCATGCTGTATCTGTTCCAGCCCTGGCTTCTGGCTGCCCCTTGTTATCCAGGCTGTGGTCTGAGCTCTCCGGGATGCAGACCAGTGCTCAGAGGATGCATATGGAATGCATGAAAGAAAAAATGATTGAGCGTGTATGAACCACCCAGCTGGAAGATAGAGAGCCTGATATCCTTACAATGGAAGGATTGGGCCAGCAATCCAAGATGTATTTGTCAGAATCCTTGCTCTTCCAAGTGATAAAACAGGTTCCTTGAGAGACACTGAGCTCAGGGAGGGTAGACGCTTCAGGAATTTCCTTGCTGAGGGACTTATCAGGGGCTTTACAAGACTAACATGTCCTGGACCCCCCAAAGGAAGCTTCTATGTTAAAATTTGCAAACTCACCCGGCCTGGGAAGCCTGTTGTTCATGGAGCAGCTCCCAGGACTAGTGACCCAGGGATGCTCGCTGGGAACTACCCACATGTAGCATCCATCCCAGCTTGTGCCCATCTCCCACCCCTCAGCACCACCAGAGGGCTTCCAGATGTGAAGGCTCAATGTTCTGACAACCAGAACCCCTAAGCCAACACTTCATCAGGTTCGGCTGTCATTCTCTGTTAAAAACAACACAGAAAAAACTATATCCAAAGGCCATTTGCAAAAAACTTAAAAGATGCTTTTCTCCCTTAAAAAAAAATAAAGGAAAAGCCTCTGGACTGCACAATGGGGTTCAGTGACCACACATCGCCTTCTAAAACATAGACTCATTTATAAATGAGCTCCTCAACACACACAGAAATGATTTGACTACTTGAAAACAGCATTAAGATCTTAAACTTATCGGGTCCCCTGGATGGCTGAGTTGGTTAAGTATCTGACTCTTGGTTTCTGCTCAGGTCATTGTCTCAGGGTTCTGAGATCAAACCCCGAGTTGGGCTCTGTGCTCAGCGAGGAGTCTGCTTGTCCCTCTCCCTCTGCTCCTCTCCTTCTCTCTCTCATAAATAATTAAATAAAGTCATGTAAAAAAAAGATCTTAAGTGTATCATACTTGCAACCATTTTTACCTCTTTATATAGCAAATTTGGTTAAGGTATACCCATCTGCGGTTTTTAGAGGGTTTGAGTTTTCTATTTTCAAAAACAGCAACTCAGTAAGAGCCCAGAGCTGTTAATTTTGCACTGACTTGCCTTCTGCAGGTGTGACATTCCAAAGTCGATGGCTCTTAAACACAGCCCTTCAGGTGACTTCTGTCACATCTAAAGCAGATTAAATTATGAGCTATATAGTTCCAGTATATTTTGTTGTATTATAATTCTTTGAAAACTGGTAATTCATGCATGGCATATACGAGAACTGTCTATTAACCAGAGTATTTGATTAATGAGCCCGGCATGAGCTCCCATCATACTGAGTAACCACCTTTTCTCCACCTGGATGGAAGCAATACTCAAAACCATTCTATTTTCTTGTTTGTTTTAAAAGATTAGAACAGCAACATACAAAAAAAAAATCATGGGAACTAGAGTCTGAAAACACAAATTCGAACTCTAGCTTTGTGTCTGCCATCCTAAGATAATGCCTGGTATCTAGTAGATGTTCAATAAATTATCAGTTCATGGGTGGCTGGATAGTAAATAAATAAATGGTAAATAAATAAACAAACAAACAGCTGATAAATAAATAAAACAAATGAAGGAAGGTTTCCTGATTCCCTCTCCCCATCTGGGACAGATGTCTCCTCTCCCTACTTCCATAGCATCCTATGTAGGCCCCCAACTAATTTGTGATATCGTATTGTAAATGTCCTTATTTCTGTCTGCCTCCTTCATTGGAGCTCCTTGAGGGCAGCTGCTTTGTCTTATTCTCTCTACTTCTAGAATTCAGTGGTTCTTGGCCCTCCAATAGGAACTCCATAAAGGGGCAGTGGTCCTGTTACTGCATGAACATGCATTGCTTTACTACTGTGAAAAGGTACCAAGTTAAGGTTTAAGCAACAATAACAAGAACAACAAAAAAGTTCTGTTGTCAACAAAAAAGGTATTGTCTTGGAGAGAACATAAAATGGAAACAAAGAAGCCAGCTAATAGAGTTCAAGTGTGACCTTGGGCAAGTCACTTTCTTGCTCTAGATCTCGGTTTCCATCAGCAGGTAGGACCAGATCCCAGGTTCTAAGATTCCATGATTCCAGATCTTTTGGTTTCAGGGTAGTGATAAAAGTATGCCTATACTTGATTCATAATTTTAGTCCTTGGAATCTTTCCCAAGGAAATAATCCATCATGTGGACAATGATACATAAATACAAAGGTGTTCTTCCCAGCATTGTTAATAATAGTGACAAAATGGAAATAACTCAGATGTCCAACAATAAGGAATGACCAGGACATTACAGTGCATACTTATGGTAGACTATTAGACTGACCTGAAGCTTTATGCTTAAAAAAAAAAAAAGGAAATGTAACGTTCAGAATTGGAGAGTGAGCGTAGTCTGGCACTCCAGAGTGTGGATCCTGAAGTCAAGTGCCTGTCTTCAATTCCCGGGCCCTCTTCTTTATATGCTGTTGTGAACTCAATCAATTTCCTTGCCCTCTCTGTGTCTGCACCTCACTGGAAAATGAGAGCAAGAACAGAATCTATCTCAAAAGGTTATCGGAAGCATTATGTGAAATAATTGTAACAAAGCATGCAGATGAGCACCTGGCAGATAATAAATGATTGATGCTGGCTATTATTACGTAGAATATGACTGCAGCAATGACTGCTTTTGAAGCAGTATTTACTACATGATTCACAGATCATACAAACTGGAAGAGGAAAGGTAGCATGTTAATGGTGACCAATGCTGGGGATATCATAAATCATTTCAACTTGTTCTCGTTATACTATTGCAGAATTTTCCAAAGTTTCTAAAACGAGCATGTGACAATTATAGTCAGTTAAAAAAAAAAAAAAAGTGTGACTTAAAAAAAAGTAAGGCTGTACCTAACTGTTTGCTCCATGAGTATCTGGGCTTCGACAAACGGGGGCGAGATGCTGCTCTGCCACTTAGGACACATGTGACTTTGGCCTGATCATGAACCTCTCCAAGTTTTGGTTTCCTCAACTAGATATTGGGGCAGGTTACAGGTGGCAGGCAGCATGAAATATATGAGCGTATATTAGGGGCCCAATAAGGTTTCTCACCGTAGAGAATTACTCGTTTCTCAACATTCTTAGGTCCCGTGGGGTGATCAAATGAATTTTAAGAGAAGATCTCTGTCTTTGAAGAGCTTGAAGTTTTACTGAGGCCCCAAGAAATGGAAACCCACATGGTGGGAAAAAAGAGGAAAATAATAGACTGTATCTGGGCATAGTAAGAACTTAGCGATGCAAGATGGGGGGGGGTGGACTGGAGTCACATGGGAGGACTTCCTAGAGGAGGAGGGACTTGAAATAAGCATTGAAAATGTGTAGAACTTGAGTATGTAGTAAATGCTGTATAGGATCATATTCAGCTACTAAAACCAAATCCCTGACTCTAGTGACTTACACATGTAAAGTTATGTCCTTTCATGTAAGAAAAATCCGGCTGTAAGCAAAGCAGTAAACCATCAGGCCTGCAAGCTTCTGAGTCTCTCTACTGCCTTCCTGAACATAATGTCGCCTCATGGTCCATTATAATTGCTGGAACTCCAGCCATCGTAGCAGAGTTCCAGGTCAGCAGAGAAGAAAAGCGGAGAAACTCATTCCCTCTGCACTGAGTCAGCATCTTCTAAGTAGCTTTTCTCTGTGTCTCCTCACACATCATTGGCCAGATATGTTGCAAGAAACATATACTCTAGGACTGCCTAGCTAAAATTTGAGATGCTAGAAAGGAGAGCCAACGAGCCAGTTCCAGGGATGCGATGTGGGCAAAAACCTGACACAGGAGGAAGAAAACATATGGAGGACAATTAGATGTCATGCATGTGCCCTTAGGGACTGCTGGTCAGTTGCAGGAAATACTTCAGGGCTCCTGGTCTAACTGTGTCATCACATTGGCTCTGCATAGGATCAGGCTCTTCTTACATATTTTTGCCACCTCCACACTGTCCTTCCAGGAAGGGCCACCTGTCCCATTTTGAAGATGAAGAAAAGTAAACTGAGGTCCAGACAGGGGCTCTGCATGGTTATTGCCTGCCTGCCTTGTGTGCTAAAAGCACCTGTCCCCCAGGGTTGCTCCTCTGTCTCCCTATTTCAAACCCAGGGCTGTGTCTATGCCAAACCGTATCCCTCTACTCCTCTGCCGATTTCCTGTTCACCTCCAGAAATCCTGCCACCCAGCAAACAGGCTAATGCATGATTGATAGGACCACGGGAGCTCTGGAAAGGGGGAAGAGAAAGAACACTTTGGATTTGTATGTGGGGAAGACCTCTATCACAGAGGGTCACAGGTATAAATAATACACATAGATTCAAATGCTGGTGCCTTAATTCAAGTTTTCATATTCACAGCCTTTCCAGGCCCAAACTAGCAGCAGACACTTTGGATTACTTAACCAGATATAAAATTGAAAGAGTGGGGGAAAAAAAAGAAACACAGAGGCCACAAGTCCCACGGGCACCCTGGGTCTTCCCGCGGATGCAAATGGCCTTCTGATCATCACAGCGAACGCGAGCCAACTCACGGTTAGGTCCTGAGACTGGAAGTTCCCGGCGCCCTTTCCCAGGGATGAAACTGTTCATTCTCCCCACACAGCATGTGTGTTTTTAAGGAAACAAGCACTCGCAGATAATTTTGCCAAAAAATGTAAAATAGATATGCTATCCAGTTACCTTTTCTTAAAGGAAGATGAACGATCCAAGGGAGGGATAAATTGCATTTGCTATGAAAATTTGAATTTCAAGAAGTATATTATGTCCTCCAGTGTTCTCAATGAAAAGAAAATTATTTCTTTCTTGGGGAACACACTCTTATGGCATTTTAACTTTTATGACATTTCTGATTTGGGATGATGAGCCTTCTCCACAGAAATGATTCAAACTCCCATTTCTGTGGTGTGCGTGTCCTTATAAATTACTCTGCCAGCAAAGGAGGGGGGAAAAGCTCCCTAAAGTGGGGCTGGGTTTTTCTGTGGCGAAAAGTTTCTTTTCCCGTTTCTGGATGGTGCTGCTGACAGAGACATGTATCAGAGAAATAAATCGCACTTAATCACTAATCACCTGAACATAAGCTAAAAGTGGTATCAATCTTTTCTACGGACGAAAATAATTTCCCTTCATAAATAATGAACAAAGACACAGTTTATCAGGTGCAATGAAACATAATGATAAGGCTACACGGAGATGTGATTCAGATCTCACTCTGTCGCGACAAGCCCCGAGACGCCAGGACGCCCAAATCTATCTTCTAAACATTCGGAGGGGATTCTGATCCATTGTCTTTCTTGAGCATGAAACAATGCCATCTGAGGGAAACTTGAGGCGATGATGTTTATTTAGAATTAGAATCGATTTTCATTTTACATAACACCTTTCATTTTCAAGGCCCCCAAAGTACTTTACAAAGCAATAAGCTAGACAGTAATATTGCTATAGACAAGTATAACCGTCATTATGCTTTCTGTAATAGCTCACAGGCTTGGAAATTAGAAATCAAGGGAGGGAGATGAAGAGACAGATAAAGAGGGAACGAGGGACGAGAAGGAGCTCTGGGGGGAGAGGGCGAGGGACGGAGGCAGGAGACCTGGAGACACCAACCGAGGCAGAGGAAGACAAAGGAAGCTGAGAACCGCGGCCCAGCTTCCCTCTTGTGTTTTTGTTATTTTGAGACGTTTCTGGTGGGTGCTTTCATGCCATCTCCGAGTGACATCCTGAGCCTGATACCTGACAGTCAGAGGGGCTTTGGAGGCGGGCAGCCCAGGACTCACATCCCAAGCCCTCTTACCAGCTGGTTGACCTTGAAAGACTGGCTTAACCTCTCTGGGTATCATCGGCCTCTTCTGCGAGATGGGGTTAGGAGACCCATGCCACACAGCAGCAGCAGTGAGACAATACTCGTAAAGCACCAAAGGCAGAAGAGACACATAAAGTCAGTTACGTTCTCCCCCCTCCGAGCCTCCCTCCACATTATGAATACAAGGTAAGCAGGTCCTGCCGGATTTCCAGGACACAGAGAAATGGAACGATCCTGCATAATGAAAATGAAGCCAACCCAACCATGACAACAGTGTAAGAAAGCACTTCTGATTTTCTTCCAGTGTCTTGACAACCTTGAAAGCCCAGTGTTATTAACCCCATTTCACAGAAAAAGAGACCGAGGGTCAGAGAAGTTAATGTCTCCCTAAAGAGGCAGGGCCAGAACTCACCCCCGGGGGCCCCAGGAGGTAAAGCTCTGACTGCTTTGCACCAGGCCAGGCCACCTCCTCCTGAAAGGTCAACGTGACTCGCCCCCACGAAATGGAAACAAACATCGCAGCTATGAAACAATTCTTCAGAAAACTGATCATCGTGCTCATTCTTTACCTGCCAACAAAGCATGCTTGTCTAAGCAAAGAGAATGTTTTGATTTTGCAATTTGGTTGCGTGCAAAGCAGCACAGGCTCTCCATCATCAAGGCACCCGGCACAGAGACAGTGCGTGAACCCATTTGCCGTGAATCTCAAGCTGGTTCTCCCACTGACCCACACGAGCGCCTCACTGTGAGCCACTCCATGTCTGGTCTTGGGCTAGGTGTGAAGGCCCAGAGAATGAGATCCAAGAGGACACCAACAGTTAATAAGTGGCCTCATGGGGTGGAAAGACAGGGCTCTGGAGATATTCAGGAGGGGTGGTGCCAGACCAGACATGGGCAGGCCAGGAGGCGGCTGCAGAATATTCTAGAGCAAGTGCTGATGAAGACAGTGGCAGTGGGATGGCGCAAAAAGAGAGACTGGAGAGACAGGAGATTAGAGAGACAGGCCTTCCAGATGCAGGATGGATGCAGGGACTCCAGGAAGAAGAAGGGGGTCCCTCTCTCGTCTCAGCAAGGCCTTGCTCTCAGTCTCCACTAAAGAACTAAAAAAAAAAAAAAAAAAAAAAAGACAAGGAAGATGACTGGAAACCCCATCTCAGCAGGGCCCCTCTGTTTTTGTAATTTGGCTGACCTCTGCCTCCGGTCTGGGGGCAGACCTAGGCTGCTCTCCCCGGCTGGGGTGGGGGGGTTGCGGAGACAGAGGCTGCACGCGATGATATATTACCTATTTTGATCAAATACAGTTTTTTCCTAATTGTCACCGCGCGGCGGCCTCGCGGGGCCGGTCTGACTTGTGCACGCCCGTGACAGGGGAGCGGTCCCAGCAGCTGCTCGGTGCCAGCCCGCCTGTGTACGTACCTCTCCCGTCTTGTCACTCACATCTCCCCTAATTACGGAACATCTGCTTGCTGTGGCCATTAACACTCCGCTACCAGCTTGTGTGGTTTAATACCGATGACTCCTGACCTCCCCCAAGGAAGGCGCTTTCTGTCAAAATGTTCCCCCAAAGAAGCCAATTCTCTGCGCAAAATTTGCACTTCCTTTTCTTTTTTTTAAACGCTACCTTACTAAAGGCGTCTTCTGAAAAAAGCAAATGGGCTTGATGAGATGCCACTTGGAGAAGGGGGGTGGGCGGAGAGGAGAGCCGTAGCAACGAGGGAAACCTTTTCCCTGCATTATTTTGTTCGAGTCTGAGCCGTTAAGGATTAAAAAGCGAATGTCATTTCGAAGGCTAGGAATGTACATCTGCTTGTCCCCCATCCCCTCGCCTGGACCCCTGCCCCTGTCCTCCAGCTAGGGATCGGTAGAGCCCCCAACTCCAGCTCCCTTCCCTATCCTGACATCTGCCTCCCTGAACACAGACCATCAGAGGGAGAGTCCGACTGCCCCGAGTCTAATTTTAATTATGGGTTCCCGCGGTGGTGCGTGTCCTCCCCGGCACCCCCAGGACCCTAAAACCTGGGAAAAGAGACCTCCCCTTCCTCCAGGGGTGATGTGGAAATAGGATAAGACTGTGCCTGTGAACATCAGACGGCATTTAAAATAGCGCACAGCTTCCCTGGCTTTCCGATTGCAACATGCTCAAAAAGTATAATAGAAAGGCGAGGGGGAAATAGAGAAACAATATTTCGTTCAAAGCATAATGGATCACGCCGCAAATGGTCCCCAGCCAGGGGCTGACTGTCACCAGATTGCGTTTCGTGACTTCGCTCTGACGTTAAGACTCCCATCAGAAGGCATATTATAGCCCAATGTTGTAACACTAACTATGTGGAAGGGAGAGAGATGCGGATTGTTCTAATAAAAACGGGGACTAGGGAAGGAGTTAATTTTAAAATCATCCCCAACATGATCTGTGAATCGATGTATTCTTGAGATGGTTTTGCAAATTAGATTCCTGCTTCTGCTTCCTGTTTCGATGCGAAGCAAAACCTCTTCCTTCCAGGAAAGAGTTTGGGATGGTTCCACAAACACCTTGCTTGGAAAAGTGGTCGGTGGGCTCGCGGTAATTTATAAAGCCGTGGGACTTGGCTTCCAGAATGGAAAAGCATTTACTCCAGGGAAGCCTGCCCGCAGAGCCAGGCAGCTTAAATGGGATACCAGCTGGACCAGTACACCGGCAAAGGAGGCAGCTAGGAGCTGATTTTAATGTTATTTTTCTCTAAAGGAGGCAAAAGCGATCACTGACCCGGGCACAAGTACATTCCAACGAGAGCAATGTAATTAGGATAGAATAACCCAGAGTGTTGCTGTTTTGCCCCATCACATCTAAAAGCATTCATGATCTTTGCTGCAGGGAATTCGCTCTGGGATCCCCCCGGTGCCGACAAGAGCTTCCTTGGGAACCGAAACAGCCGGGGAGGAATACGAGAGGGAAAAAGGTGAAGGAATAAGTGGGTTAAAAAATACTGCGGGGTACCTGTAAACACATTTTGTAAATGTGTATTTCCAGGATACAACATCGTCCTCATTGTCGACCCCTCCAAAGCATCTACCCGAGAGAATGTTTCAACGAGGGGGAGAAATGATCTTGTAATTTCAACAATAAAAGCATTTCCATCCTTTGTATATGCTGACTTACAAAAAAAGTGCTTTCGAACAACAAAAGATGGAGCAGTAATTACATAAATCTCTTCATTCTTGATGAAGACACAATGGAGTGTGGGCAACTCAATAGTGCTGCTGCGGTAATTCTTGTTTTTATGACGAGCCGAACGCAAACTGGTTAAAATT
The DNA here is from genome assembly GCA_004024625.1 of Mellivora capensis. Classification (NCBI taxonomy): domain Eukaryota; kingdom Metazoa; phylum Chordata; class Mammalia; order Carnivora; family Mustelidae; genus Mellivora; species Mellivora capensis. The sequence goes on along the minus strand of PISX010013733.1, from coordinate 6,574 downwards.
GAATTCTGCTCCTTGTGTATAAAAAAAATTAGGATTTGCACAAATCCGGGGGAAAAGAACACATGTTCTGTAAATGTTTAATTTTTTTCCGGGCTACTTAGGAGATTTATGGCAGCGGAGAATCAGACCCAGAAATGAATGTGATACCAACAATGCGTCCCCCCACATGAGACATGCCACCTTCCCGACATCTCTTGTTAGTTGCTGCGCTGAAGGTGCTCAGAATGCCCAGAAATCACCTCCTCAATTTTTAGTCCAGTGATTAAATAAACGAAATACACCCTAAAGTCAAATATCTCCAACTTATTGCCAATAAATTGGCCGTAATGATTTTTCCCCCACAGCCTACCCTGGTAATATTTCCTATTCAAGAATAAGTGATATTGTTGATTTTCCAAAGAAAAGGTGAAGATCATTGCATTTAAAAATAATTAATAGATGGGCCTGCATACCTTTGAATTAAATTAAAGGAAAAATATTTCTTTTTTGTAGAGATGATTGCATTCATATCCTGTTTGGTGTGAAAAGTAGATTCCAAAAAGCTTTTAACTAATTTGTTCAATTTGTTTCAAAGCCAACATGAATAGGCTTGGTGCAAATTCAGATTCATTAAAACTTAATTAATATGCATCATTATGCAAATGAGGTTGCAGTTAATGAGTTCTTAAAAGAAGCTTTCTTTAATTAGTTCAGTTTTAATGGCATCATCATTTATCTGACTTGTTTTTAAAGCCACATGACATGCAGAAAGTGACCATCCTCTACAATGTGCTGCCTAATTGCATTTCATCCTAATTGTTTAATGTTGAAAACTTTGAAAAAGTTCAAATGTTTTGATATTCAGTTCTATTAAATGGCTTTCACAAACTTTTCCATTCTGGTGGCAGAGACGCTCTTCCCCACCTTGGCTTTTTCCCTACTGCCGCTTTTAATTATTTTCTTTTTTGACTTAGCCATTTTGATCACCTCTTTTGATACCACGAATATTATGCCCAGGCTTATACATTTGCACATTGATAAACCCGACCTCACTGGTCCACGAATGAAACTGTGACTATAATTGCCCAACGAGCACACTTTATTGTTATGTGCATACATTAGTGCGGATTATTATACTTATGCACTTGAAAAATTAAAACGAGCCTTTCTTGAGGCCATCTGCTAACTTCAGGAAGCTTGGTAACATGCTTTAACACGAGAATTTAAAATGTAGTCATTCACAAGAATTACAGCCATTCCTATCACCAGCGTCTACATCAGAGATGCCTGCCTAGAAGATAAGAATGCTTAATAATTATTGGGGAATATGGAAATCAGAAAGAAAAAAAAAAAGGCAGGCTTAGTGCAGGAAAAAAAAAATGCTAACCCAGGAAATGACTTTGGAAGCTTCGAAAACACAATGGGTTTTTAAAACATTTTCAGATTTATGAAATATTGTGCTATACAATTACAATTGTGTTTTGACATGTGGTGCCGAATGTAATTCTTTGGGGGAGAAAAGGAAGCTCTTTCACACACAGGGTCCTAGAGAGGGGTGTGGTACGCCGTGGTATGCACGTTTCTACACCGTTGTCAGGAGTTTTGTAACTGAGACAAACTCCTTGCTTTTAGAGCTCAAAAATAAATCAATGTGCTCTGTGTTGGTTGAAGTGAAGTTCTGTGTTTTGTTTCAGCAGTGGCTGAGATGCGCACGCTCCAGCCTAATTAACAACACACAAGATGCCGTGCAAGCCTTGCATTTATCCAGACTTGGGCCAACGCTGCATACATTGTACATTTCACATAGAAAAAAAAAGGAAAAATAAATATTCCAACCTTTTTTCAACATTTAGTCTTTTTTTGAGTCTCACCAGGAGTATCCTGATTAAATAACGGGGGGAAAAATACATCTCACGGAGAATGGAGCTGAGAAACCATGATTTGGGGGATCTTTATAATGAGGGTGCCGGCCTCGGCTGGGAAGATGGTCGCCTTTCTCCTCAAGTCGGCTGCTTGCAACTACGTAATTGGTATCACACTGCCATATGGTGATTGAGATCATATTAATAGAATGACATGCATAACTACTGGGGGAGGTTCTGTTTGCAAATACAGCATCACGTAAAAGTGTGGAGCACAGCCACGTCGTTATGGGATGTTTCTGAACAAGAGGGAGATGACAGACTTTGTTATGAACAGACTGTAAGGAGGTAGCCGAGGTGGTCACTTTACCTTAAGGAAAACAGAAGCTGTACAATCTAAAGTTAGAAACTGGAACCAAGCAAAGACAATGAAAAAAAAATTTTTTAACTTTTCAAACACGACGATGTTATTCCTCAGAGTGGGGGATCTTGTCTTATTTCTATCTGTCCCACAGCACTGAGCACGGTGCCTCGAATATGGAAACGCTCTCTGTTTACCGAATATATGAATGAATCCATTAAATAAGGTCAGAATTTGCTAATAAAACCTTTCTCTAATACATTCCAACAAAAATGTGCACTTACAAAAACAATCATATGGAAAAGGTGTAAATATATTTACGGCCCCTAATCTCACATCTACAGCGATAAAGAAAAATACTTCTGCTAAAAACAAGCTTCTGTTGGCACAATACTTTGGAGTTTATAAAGCAATTTCCTGGACTTATCTCTTTGTAATTTTCATGGCATCCTCTTAAATTGGGAATGATATCTTCTTTTTTTTTTTTAATGAGGGTAAACATCCCACCCCAGAGAGAGGATGTGATTTGCTCAAGGTCACAGGGATAGAAAAACGCAGAGCTGGGGGGGGTGGGTTGGGGCAGGACCCAGGACCCCAACTCCAGCACTCTCTCTGCTGCCACGAAGAGGCTTTGCAGGAGACGGATTTATAGCCAGTAGGGAAGAACATGGGGACCCCAAGCCCCTGGCCAGAAAGGCTGAGGGACAACATCATTGTGTCTGTCCCCAGACAGGAGTTTCCATGGAAAGGATAAATTATCTGACTCTACGGTCCCAAGGAGTGCATAGGTTTAGGGCTTTTCTGAGACAATATGCAAAAAATGATGATGCGAGTGGCTATCCATCATAATTATTTTAAAATTCAATAAACATTTAGCGAACACTTTCTTTGTGTTGGGCAACATGCCAGGTGCTGAAAAAGCCTTACTTTATTGAATCCTCTCGATGCCGCTATTTGAGGGAGACACACGTGGGCTCACTTCGAGGTAACTGGCGTTGGGAGCAGGTAAATGATGTGCCCCGAAGTCAGGGAGTCATGGTGAGAGCCAGAATCCCCACTTGGGTTTGCCAAGGCTGTGCTCTTTCTCCTTTCATCTGGACAGGGGCGCCGAGCACATTAATTAAAAATTGATTAAGACCGGACAATGTGTCCCGGTAAGCGGCGTTTATGAAGTGTGGTATCAGCTCACCAGGAGGAAGCATGTCTGTGAATTAGAGGATTCAGAGAAGGCTTTGTAGATGAAGGAAAACCTGTGTTAGTCTGAGAATGATGACAACGGTCATGGCCACAGACACGGCAAGAAATAGCAACCGGCGGCGAGGAGCTACGGGCAGGTTGTCTTGAATGTTTTACAGGTGCGACACCTTGAATCCACATTCAAGGGGAGGGGAGGCGCCGCTGCTGTCCTACAACACAGGTCCCGAGGTGAGCCCCAGAATGGCCAAGCAGCCACCCCAGGACACACGTTACAGACAAAGCAATGAAGATTTTCCTCTTAAAGTCTGATTGAGCCTCTACCTTCAGAGATGAACCACGTGCCCCATTGATATAATTGAGTGTAATTTGCTTTGTTACTTGCAAAGCCATTCTTCTGAAAAGAAAGCAGGTCTTTTTTTTTTTTTAAGATTTTATTTATTCACTTGACAGACAGGGATCACAAGTAGGCAGAGAGGCAGGCAGAGAGAGAGGGGGAAGCAGGCTCCCTGCTGAGCAGAGAGCCCGATGTGGGGCTCGATCCCAGGACCCTGAGACCATGACCCGAGCTGAAGGCAGAGGCTCTAACCCACTGAGCCACCCAGGTGCCCCAAGAAAGCAGGTCTTTGGGGCACCTGGGGCTCAGCCAGTTAAGCAGCTGTCTGCGGCTCAGGTCATGATCCCAGGGTCTTGGGATCGAGTCCCACAGCCAGATCCCAGATCCCAGCTCAGCGGACAGCCTGCTTTTCCCTCTCCCTCTGCCTGCTGTTCTGCCTTCTTGTGCTCTCTCTCTGTCAAATAAATAAATAAATAAAATCTTTAAAAAAAATAAAAATTTTATAAACAAATTTTTTATCCCCAGGGGTACATGTCTGTGAATCGCCAGGTTTACACACTTCACAGCACTAACCATAGCACATACCCTCCCCAATGTCCATTACCCCACCCACCTTTCCCGACTCCCTCCCCCCAGCAACCCTCAGTTTGTTTTGTGAGATTAAGAGTCACTTATGGTCCGTAAAAAAATAAAAATTTTAAAAAGAAAGAAAGAAAGAAAGGAAGCAGTTCTTCAAATCTCTTCCAAAAGTGCAAGCCTCAAATCTGGATGACCTAAGGCATATGGTTTCCGCTGGGGGAAAACATGGCCATGGTTATACCCTCCAAGGCTGGAAATCACCTTGAACTGCCTACATTTACCGAGAGCTTCGTCACGGATTTTGAGGTTTGACGTTACTGGAGACATGTTTGGAGAATCTGCGGTGGATATCCACAGAAAACCAAACTGAGACTTAAGATCTGGAGAGTCAAAATATGGTTTATCTCCGTGGTTTATCTCTTTCTTACAGAGAAAGGAGGAGGAAGGTAGCAAAAGCCAGAGAGGCAAGAAGACCCCATCAGGTAACAGGTTATCACCTGTCCTGGGGTTTCTCCACCTGCACCCCCTCCCACCCTGTACCCCTGGGATCCTCTGAAGGCATCTTGGGCTTCTGCTCTCTTAAGCCCATCATCTAAGGAGCTCTGTCTGCCTGGCCCAGCGGATTCTACCTCACCAATGTGTTGCAGCTGCTGGACCCTCTACTAAAAGCCTTCGTTCATTTCCTGCTCTGAATTTGTCACTACCTCCCTCAGAAACATGCAGTGGCTCCCCACTCCTGTCCAATAAAACACCATCTTTCAGCCCAACTTTTAAGACCTTCCCTGTTTTTGCTCAAACCCTGTATTTAGTCAATTTCAATTTCTCTTTTCCTTTGATGTTATCTCCCAAATCAAACAAAATAACTCTTTCTCCCCGCATCCATCTGAATGATGCTTGGCTTTCTAATAATCATAGACATATGATATTATATGTTCATGGTAGACAATTGATAAAATACGGAAGAATAAAGAAATAATATTCTGCAGTGTAAGTACCTGGATATAATCCCTCAGATATAATAATTATGTTGGGTTCTTTTTCTTTTTTAGAAAAAATATTTTATTTATTTATTTGAGAGAAAGAGAGTGAGATTGCACAAGCAGGCAGACCGGCAGCAGGGGAAGCTGGCTCCCCGCTGACCAGGGAGCCTGACTCAGGGCTTGATCTTAGGATTCTGAGATCATGACCTGAACCAAAGGCAGATGCTTAACCACCTGAGCCCCCCAGGAGTCCTGGGATCTTTTCTACAGTACCTATACTGTAAAATATATGTGATAAACACATACGACAAACCTGAGATCACTATGGAAAAACAATTATGTATTCTATTTTTTTCCCCTGAGCAACAGAGTGTAAACATTTTCTCACCTCCTGAAATATCCTTAGAAATCCTAAATTGAAGGAGTTATTTTAGAACAGTGCCTGGGACCTAGCAGGTGTGCAATAAATGTTAGAATGCTAGCTCTCGTCATTATTATTAGCTTTTATTATCCTCAGAAAATGTGATGCTTAATAACTGTATAATATTTGATTATATAGATATTCAGCAATTAGTTTGAAATATCCCTTGGGGTTAAACATTGGGTCTGTTCTGAATTTTATGCTACCATAAACAACTCGGCAATTACCATTCACATGTGCATACGCATCCTTGTGTATGTATTTGTGCGTGTGTTTGCGTATGCATATGTGTGTGTGTGTCTGATGTCTACTTATCATCTTGGAAGGGTTTCCTATTACCGGTAAATTTTCTGATTCTTTCTCCTTAAACTGTTGTGAGTTTATTTTCTGTCACTTGCAACCCAAGGGAATCTTGACATAATACATTTGGGCAAAATCTCACATCTCAAAGTGGGCAGGGATACTCTCTTATTGTAGATGGTGGATCTGCTCTTCCAGCAGGCTCTACTGGCTCTACACACCACCACACCCCTTAGGATGTCAGGATCATGGGGGCTTGCCTGGCATTGGGTCCCAAGTGATGAGGCTGGGTGGAGGAGAAGGCAGAGCTGCCTCCTGTCATGAGAGAGGAGTCCTTAGGAAGAAAACTGTGTCCACAGACAGGAGGATGTGGGTAGAACACACAAGGGCTTCCTTGTTTGGTCAGAGGTCACAAGGATGTGCTTTTGGAAGGTGGTACCTGGAGGCATGGGAAACACTGAGGATTTGCTTTCAACCAACCCCATGGGTGGGAAAGGAGTGGATAAGGATGCTGAGCCAATTTAGAAGCCCACCAAGAGTTTCCAATATGTTCACCTTGCC